>CM045570.1:18279312-18587419 GCA_024721245.1 Mitragyna speciosa
TTTGTATGCTTTATTGATTACTCCTTAGTTAGTGGTAATTCATGTTTTAGTAGTTGTCACAATAGACATTTATGAAACTTAATTTATACTTGTTAAGTTGCCATTTGAGGGAGAATTGCTGTTATTAGGTGAAGTGCATTATGTTTGAGTTTCGTTGTTCATTTGCTTGGTAATTAGCAATTGAGCTTTTAGGGTTTCAATAGCAACTTGCGAGTATATTTAGTGGCTTTTTTGAGTGGGCTACTATATGGTTTATGAGATTATAACTAATTAAATGTGGGGGTGTATTTTAAGCTTTACATGGGTGTTGTGAGCTTCTTATGTACTTTCATTAGTTAAGAAAATGACTTCCATTGCACTTTGGTTTGATATTTCATTTTCTTTGAGTGTAGGTACAATGGCAAATGTACAAAGTAAATCATCCAATGGTGCTAAGACAAGAGTGGAGACGATGCATAGGCACCTGATGGTTTTTAAATGATTTATGTCATTCTCCTTTCTTTTTCTTTATTTAGTTCTTTCTGGGTCTGTGGGTATTATTTTTATTTTTAGGATTTTTATTATATTTTGGCATGCATCTAACGAGTTATGAAGTGTAGTTATCTTTCTTTTGATGAGCTATAGTGATTTCTACATTTTGGATTTCTTTCTTGTAGTTGAATCGTAATTAGAGTGGCCACTACTACGAGGAGGGGAGTATTGGTTCTAACTTTTCTTTTCCTTGCTTTTTCACACATTAGGGACAATGTGTGATTTAAGTGTTGGGGGGGGGAGAGTTTAATTTTGTCGTGGTGTGTGTGCTACTTGTTGGTCAATTTGCTAGAAATTGATTGTTTGATGTGATTATTGATTTTCTATCAATTTTTTTTCCAGAAATTTTCCAACTTAGGTGCTTTTATGTTTTTATTTTGAGTTCTATGAAAGTAATTATCTATTTAACTCGTTAGTTGTCAATTTTCCCTTCCCAAGTAGAGTAATTATGTGCATTTTTTAGAAGCTTCTTCTTAATTGACTAGAGTGATATGATTGTGTGATTTTGAAGTTTATTTTGAAGAAAGTATATTAGATAAAGTAGATTGAATTATGCTGAAATTTTTTATGAATTTAGTGAATTTTTTCTACTTTATTTGTTTTTCATCACAAGTTAAGTAGTGAATTAGCTTTTTGGTATGACTTATGCCTATGATTGGTAACTGTGTTAGGAAGGGACTAAATGAGCTTATCTGAAAAAAAATTTGGAAAAAAAATTTGTTGAAAAAAAAAGAGTAATTAAGCTTAGATTCTACTCCGCTAGTTTTAGTACTGAGTAATCGGGGGTCTTCATTTGGTCAATGTCGACTCTCACGTAAAAAGGTGCTAGAATTATGAGTATGCATAGCAGCTTAGACAGATGAAGTGCTGAGTAACCGGGGATCTTCATCTGACCAATATCGATCTTCGCGCTAAAAAGGCAACTTTCATGTTCTAAGTAAAGGCTAAGCTTAAGAAGAAAAAGTCCCTAGTTGTGAAAAATGAATGGATCATGGGCGTATAGTTGTACTTGTTAGCTATACGAATCTGCTTACTTATGAGTTTCGAATACAGTAGAGAAATGGAACTGAACTTGTATAATTGACGTATAATTCTTTCTCCTTTGCTTAATAGTGATGAGTATTTAAAATAAGATGGATGATTGCATAATTGTGTTTCATGGTTGTTAAGAAGTTGTTCTTGGAGATGTATGTTTTACTTTCACTTTGGTTAAGTCATTGTTTTTATATTTGTTTGGTTCATTGCTTGAGGACAAGCAATGGCTTAAGTGTGGGGGAATTGATATGTGCTAAAGTGCATTAGATTTTAGTAGGTCTTTAGGTAGGTTTTTAGTGTTTTTCTATGAGTTTTCCTTTATTTCTTTGCTATTTCTTCTCATTTCAAATTTGAATGCCAAATTGTGTAAAGGTATGATTTATATGTGATTTTGTGTCATTTTCGTAGGGTTTGGACATTCCATCACCAATTTGGATGGCAATTAGATGATATTTTGAGATGATTTGAAATTGATGATGAGTTAAAGCCAAGAAATCCTCAAAGTGGTGCAAAGAAGCAATAGGCGAAGAAGAATTGGAAAAGAAACAGTTCGGCAGCCTGGACATATTTCAGTGATTTGGTAATAACTTGAGCTAGAGATAATAGATTAAGTGATTCATGAAGAATTTTGAATCTAAGAGAATGGTCTACAATTCATATGAAGACATCAGAGTCCATTTCTTACGTTTCGAAGGCCAAAAGTTCAAGTTATTGAAGCACATTTGTATTACAGTACTGTTCTGACCAGTTCTTAGTATTTCAGCTATATCTCAGCATACAGACCTTTAAATGATGTGATTCTTTTTTTTTTGGAAAGCTTACTCAAAGGGATAAAACTTTTATGTTTTCATCAAAAGCTAGTTCAGCCGTCTTCAAGGTGAAATATTGCATGGAAGAGAAGCAAAACATTCTGACCAAGGCCGTGGGCAAGGCCTTGCCACGACCTGGGGTGCGGCCTTGGTCAGAAAGGGAGGCCATAAGGCCGTGGGTAAGGCCTTACCACGGCCTAGTTGTGGAAAGTTGGGTTTTTAAGTACTATGGGGCGAATCTTTTGAGAAAAGAATCCTACCTCTTTGGAGAAGGGAAAAGGTGGTTTCTTTGGGTTCTAGGGCACAATAAACACACTTTTACACACATCTAGAGGGATGTAGAGATAAGAAAACAAGAGTAGAGGAGCAACTCAAGGACTTCAATGGTGCAAAGCAAGAAGATACTTCATCAAGATTCAAGGGAAGACTCAAGTTTTTTATCTTTTCTTGTCTTTTGTTGGGTTTATTCTTTTACTTATGATTTGAGTTGTAAGATTTAGACGGATGAATCCTAGACTATTGTGCTATTGATTTTTTTTTTGATTAATGAAAATTCCAACTTTATTCTTAGATTTATTCATGAGTTTTAATGTTTTTGAATTGGGAATTGCTAACATCTTTTGATTCAAATATTGATTTCATTTGGGTAGATTGAGAAATCACTTATATGATTAGATCACTTCATGAATAATAAGGCTTGCATGGGTTGCTAGAGATAGAACTACATGAGTCTTCTTGGTTAGATTTAAACCTAACCAAAACCATAAAATCCATAGAACATGAATGCATCTTTTTTGGGATTTTAATTGAGAAGAGATTCTAATCAATCAACTAAGGGGATAGAGGTTGTAATAATTGAGAAAGATTGTAACCTAATTAAGGGATTTTAGAGTCTAAGTAGTTGGCTTAATCATTAATCAAGTTAGAGTCATAGCATGTTTAGTTTAGGGGTATTTACATCTAGATTTCACCTCTACTATTGTTCATTCTCTCTACTGACTTCTAGATCGCTATTTAGTTAGGTAGTTAGTGTTAGTTAGTTCGTATTTCTTTTGATTTCGCCACTCGCTTTGTGAGGTTAGATAATAAAAGGAAGGGTAGTACTAGTACTCGCATAGTCCCTGTGGGATCGACACTTGATGCTCCGATGCACTGTACTACTGGAAACGATAGGTGCACTTACCTATGTATCCATAGTGTAGTCAAAAGGGATATCAAAAGGCTAGATAGGTTGTTAGTGAATCAGCATTGGCATTCGGCATTTTCTCTTTCAAAGGTTTTTCATTTGGCACAAGGAAGGTCTGATCATAGGCCGTTACTCGTGAACACGGGGCAAATGAGTCATAGTCATTCTTCTTTTAGGTATCTAAATGAATGGTCTCAACACAAAGGGTTTTTGGACATCATTAAAATGGCTTGGGAGGCTCCAGTTGATGGAGTGCGCTTTCAAAAATTTTATCATAAACTCACTGTGGTTAAAGGAAGTTAAAGGTGTGGAATAAGGAGATCTTTGGTAATGTGGATGATATTGTGAAAGCTACAGAGGAGGCTATGTTGGTTAGAGAGTTGGAATATGATCAGTTGAGAAATAAAATAGCTAGAAGCAAATTGGCAGAGGCAAGAGCTATTCATACTCGGCAACTAGCTAGGCAATGAATTTTGGAAGCAGAAAGCAATAGGAAATTGGATCAAAGCAGGTGATGCTAATACTACTTTCTTTCATTCTACTGTCAAACAATGTGGGAATGCCATTTGAGATGGGACTGGTCAATGGATAGAGGAGATGGAGGATTTGAAGCAGTCAGCAAACAATTATTTCTCAGAACTTTTCTGGTAAAAAGGATTCCTTCTATGCCTTTTGATTCTCCTTAGATTTTTCAGTAGCACAACAATAATTTTTTAGAGCTCTCTTCAATCCAAGAGGTAAAAGAGGTGATTTTTTCAATGGATGTGGATAGCACTGCAAGTCCTGTTGGATTTGGTGCCTCTTTTTATCAAACCTGTTAAAATATTATTTCTAATAATTTAGTTGATGCAGTGTTGTATTTCTTTAGAGGTGCAAATCTTTCTACTGGAATCACAAGTACAATGATTGTTTTAGTGTCAAAAAAGAAAATAACTAGTGAATGGAAGGATTTTTGACCTATTAGTCTCTACAACGTGAGCTCCAAGGTCTTGTCTAAGCTTGTAGCTAATAGATTGAACAAGTTACTTCCTAACATAAGTTTCCCTCTCCAACCTGGGTTTGTGCCTGGAAGAAACATTGTGGACAATATTTTGTTGGCTCAAGAACTGGTGCAAGATTTGATTAAGAAGCTGAGATGCCCTAATTTGATTCTCAAATTAGATATGAAAAAGGCATATGATAGAGTTGATTGGTCTTTTCTAATGCTTGTGATGAGATTTTTTGGTTTTCAAGAGCCTTCGGTTGATCTAATTTATAGAATAATTGCTAACAATTGATTCTTAGTTTTGATTAATAGGCAGTCTTCTGGCTTCTTCAAATCTTCTCAAGGAGTAAGGCAAGGTGATCCTTTATCACCTGGACTTTTTCTTTTGGCAGCAGAATTTTTAGGTAGAAGGTTGCAACGTACCTGGAAAAATAAGCCTTATTGTGAGTTCAAAATAGTGGGAGGATCTATACCTTACTTGGCATTTGTAGATGATATGGTGGTGTTTACAAGAGCTTCAGAAAAGCTTTACAAGAGTTTGGGAGAAAGGTGGAGGACTATCAGCTCTTCTCTGGTCAGAAAATCAACATTGGTAAAAGTTCATTTATTTGTTCATCTCGTTGTTCTGGTAACGTGGTTAGAATGATTTCAAGTGTCACGGGATTCCACCAACAACACCTTCCTTTTACTTATTTGGGCGTTCCATTATGTTCTAGGAAACCAAGAAGTTTTGTTGTTTAATGAAATTCTTGCTAAGATAAGAGCAAGATTGCAGCAATGGAGTGTAAAGCTTCTATCTAATGGAGGTAAAATTATCCTTCTACGCCATGCGTTATCTTCAATGCCTCTGTATCTTCTCCAAGTTCTACAGCCACCTAGGAGGGTTTTTATGGCGATACAAAAGTTATTTAATAGTTTTTGTGTGATGCGAATGTTTAGTCTAGGAGGATACATTAGTTGTCTTGAGATATGCTATGCTTCCCCAAACAAGGAGGGTTGGGATTTCGATCCTTGAAGAGTATGACTGAAGCATTTTCTTTGAAGTTGTGATGGAAGCTATGGGAGGAAAATTCTCTGTGGGCTGTATTTATGGCTAAAAGGTTTATCAAAGATTAGCATGTTCTCTCGGTTGTTCGTCCATATCCATATACTGTTTGGAAAAGGCTAATGAAGATTCGTAGTTTGGCTGAAGAGACCAACTTTAGATGGTGCATTGGAGAGGGGATGATTGATTTCCGGATGGACTGTTGGGTACTAGATGAGCCTCTTATTACTTATACCTCACAAAGCAATCCTCCTAATTTCCTTGTAGCTGAGTTTTATGGGGATAATGGTTGGAAAGTGGATCTGTTGAAACGTTGGCTCCCAGAGTTTGTGGTGGATCAAGTTATGCAAATTCCTTTCGATCTAGCAACTAGAGATGCAATGCTATGGTTTCCTTCTTTGAATGGTCTTTTCTCTATTTCTTCTATGTGGAACCTTGTTAGGGCAAAAAGAAATGAATCTATGGTATTGAGATTGATACGAAATCTTGCCTATCAAGATTTCATTTTTTGTATAGAAATGTTTACTCAATTTCATTTCAGTGGATTCAATAATTCAGAGATGTGGTATAACCTTAGCATCTCAATGTTATTGTTGCCAAAACTCAGTTGGAAACTCCTAGACATTTATTCATTGATGGCAAGGTGGCCTCACAGGTATGGCTTCATTTTTGCAATGTGTTCTGGATTCAATGGAAACCGCCTGTATGTGTTTTAGCTCCAATTATATTGTTGAGTTTGTCCAGCAAATTTGGTAGGGACAATTCATTTCGTTGCATTTTTCCAATGGTGGTATTGTGGAACATATGGAGAATAAGAAATTTGGCTAGATTTCAAAATGTTACGTTCCAGGCAAGTAGAGTTATTTTTGAAGTGGAACATTTTTTTGTGGACAGGAAGTGGATCAACAAGGATGTGGATTTGAGTATTACTAAACACTTCAGGTTTGTTCCGACACCTAAGTTGAAAACAAGGGTTGTTTGCTGGCAAAAGCCTCCTATGGGATTCTTGAAGTTTAACACTGATGCCAGTATGAGGAACTCCAAGGTAACAAGAGGTGGTATATTGAAGGATGCTAATGGAAAAATGATTGCTGCCTTTTACAAAGAATTTGGAAACATTGATGTGTTAAATGCTGAAAGTTTGGCTCTTTTATTTGCACTGCGGCTATGCTTGGAACGAGAATTTAATCAAGTGATTAGCTGATTCTTCAGTACTTGCTCATATGGTTGGGGGAGACATGATGGTGAAATGGCCTCTTTATCGAGTCATTCTTCAGATTCGTCATCTACTTCCTATCATAAATGGATCAGTTGGGTATATTTTTAGGGAAGGGAATCTAGTAGCTGACTTTCTTTCTACTTGGGATACTCAATCTGAAATTATGACTAGTGAAGTCCAACAGCTTCCTCGACAATATAGGTCATTGCTTCACTTGGATAGTGTTAGTTTGCCACATCTTAGAATTCAACATGCATGATGTAAAGGGAGTTAGTACTCCTTGTTTTCAGCTTTCTTTAATTTTTTGTTTAGACGTTATCATATATTGGGTAGAGGCTAGGTTCATGCCCTCCTCTACCTTAATTGTTTTTTATTTATTAATAAAATTGTACGAGTGGCATTCCTCCCCATGTACAGGGTTATGCCAATAAAAAAAATCTTTGATTTTTCATAGTTTTATTAGAAAACAAAAAATTCAAAAATAGCAAATATACAATTTCATCATAATTTATGACAATTAAATAATCGAATCACATAAATTAATTAAAGTTTGTTATAACACCACCGAAGTTAATAAATAAAATGCATAGCAAAAAATTTAAAAATTTATTATACCTTAACTATAGATTGGATGTGATATACCCATACGGATTATAAGAGAGTTCATAAAAATATTATGATGCACCAATCAAAACGCGTTCTAAATCCTGATTGAGTGGCTGCTTAGCTCTCACCTAGACTCACGAGTCATATATTCTAATGTGAACTAAGGGGCATATTCACTTATTGGAGTTGGATATACAATTGGTGAGCTTGAAGAAGACATCAATTCAAATCATGATGAACTTATGGGAGGTGTTTTCATAGTTGAAGACAATTTGCATGGTTACTAGTTAGGGTGCTTACATGATTTTGAGCTTACTCTTAAGTTTGGAATTCACTTTGTTCATACTAGCACATTAGGTTAAGAATTGGGACATTGGCTATGGATCAAGTTCATCTACAAAGAATGCCCAAGAGAAGCAAATAAGCTATCCATAACAAGCATTCAAGAGGCTCGTAACTTGGTCTTAGGTCTTGCTTGAAGGGCTCTTAAAGTTGCTAAATGGAGCCCAATGGAGCTTAATGAAGGATGTCCAGCCCATGATGGATCATGGATGAATTTGTATAGTTAATTATGTTTTTAGTTAGTTTCTAGTTGTTAGAATTCCTTTTCACTTGTGTTTTTAGTTAAGTATTAATATTAGTTTGGAATAGACTTAGAAGTTACTTAATTCTTCAATTTCAGAAAGTTCTTTGTAAGCCTATTTATAGGGCTATTTTTACCTATGAATTTTCATAAATTTCATGAATAAAATTTGAGTGTTTTTCTTTTAATTGAGATTCATCTTGGTTCTTTGTGGATTAAGAATTGCCTTTGGTCTTATTAAGCTTGTGATATGAATCAAGGGGCACATTCGCTTATTGGAGTTGGATATACACTTGGTGAGCTTGAAGAAGACATCAATTTGGATTAGGATGAGCTTATGGGAGGTGTTTTCATAGTTCAAGATGATTTGCATGGTTGTTGGTTAGAGTGCTGACACGATTTTGAGCTTACTCTTAAGCTTGGAATTCAATTTGTTCATGCTAGCACGTTGGGCCAAGAATTGGGACATTGGCTATGAATCAAGTTCATCTAAAAAGAAGGCCCAAAAGAAGTAAATAAGCTATCCATAACACGCATGCAAGGGGCTAGTAACTTGGTCTTACTTGGAGGGCTCTTTAAGTTGCTAAAATGAGGACCAATGAAGCTTAATGAAGGATGTCCGGCACATGATGTGATCTTGAACGAATTTTTATAGTCAATTATGTTTTTAGTTAGTTTATAGTTGTTAGAATTCCTTTTCACTTGTGTTTTTAGTTAAGTATTACTATTAGTTTAAGAGTAGAGTTAGAAGTTGCTTAATTCTTCAATTTCACAAAGTTCTTTGTAAGCCTCTTTATAGGGCTATTTTTACCTATGAATTTTCATAAGTTTGATGAATAAAATTTGAGTGTTTTTCTCTTAATTGATTTGTTGATTAAGAACTACCTTTGATCTTATCAAGCTTGCTTGTGGCGACCTAAACCTAGCTTCGAGTTATTTCTTTCTTGTTTTGACCAAGGTCTTTTAGGTTTGCTTAGTCCCCTAAAGGTTTGTAATCATCGAAGGAGGGTTAATTCAAGGCAAAATAACTTCACGTCAAGGTTGTTAGGTGATATCCGTTTGGCTCAACTATGGATATTATAGGTAAGTATACCTATCGCTCCGTAGTATAGCGCATAAGAAGTACCGAGTGTCGTACCTATAGGGACTTAGCAAATACTAGTAATGACTCACACTTTATTATCTAGCCTAAATAACGAAAAGTGGTTGAAACAATAAATGTACTAATCTACTTAAACTAGTAAATGAGAAAGCCAAATAATAAACGCAAAGAATTGATTGAGAGAAAATGCAACAATTTCTAAAACAGGAGTCAGAAGTGGAATCCCCCTAACCCCAATTATCATGACTCAATTTATGTTTAATGGATTATTAAACCTCAATTGATCCTAAAATCCTTTGGTTAAGTTGCAATCTTTCTCAAGACAACAACTCACATCACTAGGTTGATTAAGTGGAATCTCTTCCCAAACCAAAATCCTTAGTAGATGCAGTGAAATCACTAGATTTTAATTGACAATTGGATTTACAACCAAATTGGGAGAACCCAAGGGGTTTTATTTCTAGCAATTCATGCAGGTTCCTTCACTTGTGAGCGTTCTCAATTAATTAAGTGATTTCTCAATTACCCAATCAAAATAAACGATCAAGATCAAATTCATGCACAAAACCCAATCTAATTCACCAATAAACTCACAAGTAAATCAAATAAAGAAAGGATCTTTCCATTACATAATAAATCAAGTCATGGTAAAAAGGTTAGGGTTCAAACCCTTCTACGTCGTACACCAAACTACTCCATAACTACAAAAGAAAACTCAATAAACAACAAAGAAAGCACAAGGAAACTCATTCTCATTCGGTGTCCCTTGGATCTTCTTTATTGCTGCAAAAATTTTCCCTTAATTGCTGCACTTTTTTTGCTCTTCAACCCTTTAGTCGTCTCTTTTGTTGTTCCTCTTCTGTTCTCTCCTTTATTTTTACCCTAGAAGGGTCTTTTTGTATCCTCTATTCCATTACCTTAAAACTTGGGTTTGTTCCCTTCAAAATCCCCTTGAAAAAGGATAAAATCGCAGTCTACGACAGAAACTTGATTCCTCAGTCATCTTCTTTTGGTCTCATCTGCAGCCTCACTTGCAGCGCGGATGAGACCAGAAACTCCATTTCGTAGTGATTTTGTGCCACACTCATGAGATCTCTTCTTCCATTCGTTATATCTTCAAATCATGCTTTGAAGTTCAGTGAGAAAAGATGAAAAACTAATAAAAACACGAGAAACAACCCAAATGAGTAGCTCTCATATAAAATTCACTCAAGAATCCAAAAGAAGGAAAAATGGCAATTATTAAGTAAGAATTAAAGGAAAAACCAAGTAAAACCTAGCTTAAATATACCTAAAAACCTAATCACTTAGGCCATTATCATTGGATTCAAAAAATCCATCGTGGTCTTGAGTTAACGAGTTGCATCTTAGAGATTCAAGGTTCCTGACCGTCTACGTATTCTGCTTGTATCATATTCAAAATAGTTAAATTTAATTACAATTCACAAGCCCACAATAGTTACAATAATGAACCAACTAGGCCTCAAATATACACAACCATAGCATATCTACACTATTACAAGAACATATTCTTGCCATTCTACCTCGTACCTAATTGTCTGTAAGATAGATATGGCAAAGGTAAGCTAGAAATCCAATTGTCTATTTACAAAAATAGTTTACAAGTATTACCAAAATATTCATTTCTAAATCAATGAGACACATAAAAGTACTAGAAAGTCCATTAACATAAGATAATAAACAAGTTAAACAAGCAAATAAGGGAGTTGCGACTAGAGCAACAGCATAAATACTCGCGGTTGCCAACGGCAACTTTCTATTCTTGCAGGCCATGACTTGAGGCTCTGGACCAAAAACAAAAACAAAAGAATTCAATGTTGCACATGCACAAATTGACAACCATTGGCTGACCATTTCTCGTGGTGGATTGGTCCTCTTTTGGGTGGTTGAGGGTGTTGGAACATCTAGAGTCTCTGTGGTCAACCATGAATTTTTCTAAAATTTTTAGAACTAATTTGATATGGCTTTTAAGTTAGTCAAATATTGACTACTTATGTTCCCTTTTTGACTTGTTTCCAATTCTATATGGAAACTTCTTCTGTGTTTAATGAGATCAAGTAAGAACATTTTCTTGTAGTTTTTGGTTAATCTTAATGGAAATAGATTTAAGTTTTATATATAGAAAGTAGGTTTAATACTTGTACCCGACGTTTGGTACGTGAGAATCACCTAGAATGGAAAGGACTTTCCAACTCTTCCATTTCATTCCCATGTTTGGTATGGACCTTTAAAGTTGGAAAGCCCTTCCCCCCAGGAATGCCCATTTCACCTTTTTCTAGAAACGTCATTCCCCACAAAAACCTAGGGAAAGGCATTTCCCACTTTATTCTAGAAACAAAAATATTGAACCATGGCAAGTTTACTGTCACCCACTAGTTTTTGAACTAATCGCCATCTCTGTTCCCCTTCTTCTCGATTCTCTTTGCTACATCCAAATTCCTTTTCACTAGTAGACATAGAGGATTTTGCAAGCACTCAAGAATCTCAACCTGTTTGGTACGTTCTTATTGTTTAAAAATTTTATTTTCTTGATTCAACTTTGACAAAAATCAATGATGTTTTGTTAATGATCTTGATATTTTAAATTACATACATGTGTTGATTGATGATGATTTCACTTTCTTCTTAGTTTTCTATAATTTGGGAGATTTTCTAGACAAAATTTGTCAATCTCGTTGCTCTTTTCAGATATATTGTGAACTTTGATTTAGTCTGAACTTGGGCTGTGTTTCAATCTTTCTTTAATATTGAAGTGGGATTGGAATTTCTCAATTAGCAATTATAGGTATTCTCGGCAAAATTTATGGCCACACCCAAAAAAAAATGAGAAAAAAAAATAGAAAAGGCAAAAGATAATCAAGAATAAGGGTGAAATTGGTTCTCTTGTAATCACCTTTGTAGTTTGTTTAACCAATTTCTAACTACGAACTGAAGACAATAATCTTCTTGATTTTTTCGATTAAAAATTAGCTAAGGCATTTAAGGAAGGTATTATGTAATTTGGAAAATAAATCTTGTTACATGTTAAATTACTTAGTAATTGACAAAATCTTTGGCATTATATTACACGATGCTGTATTTGTGAAAATTTCTGTACCACATAAGCTGTTAGTTTACAAGAGAATCGAGATCTCACCAAATCATTTTTACCTTAGGTTAGTAAAACTATTGCATTAGCAATTAAAAGCCAAAAACTAGTACATACCCATCATGGTAAACAAAAGAAAGAACCTCATATTGGAATCGTGCGTGTTATTTATAGCCAGAATTACAGTGATGTACTAATATGTTTGCAAGAAATGATCCATGTGATAGTTAATTTATTGGAAGAATGAGATCTAGTTAGAATCTTACAATTTCCAGTAAAAAACTATTAAACTATCAGTTGCTAAAAGCTAAAGCTAAAGTTGGGATTTAGTTACACCTTTTAACCTTTTACATTTTCCATTAAAAAACTATCAGTTACACCTTTTGACCTTTTACAATTTCACTTGAAAAGACATTCCTACTAGAAAAAGAAGCTCTTCCCCACAGCTAAAAGACAAGCAATTGTATTCTAAAATCAACAACATAGCTGGCACTAATAGCTGCTTAGTGAATTACTAGGAATAGAATATAATTGTGTGGTTTCTTTTTTTTTTGGGTTTTTGGCTTTTTTTTTGTGTGTGTTAGTTTCCCCTTGCTATATATGTTGTTTATTCCTGCAATTAATTTTTACTATCTATATTATGAATAAAATTTGTAGGAGTAGATGATAGGCTTCTATTAGTTCCGATGTAAGTTGTAGTCACTTTTGCTTGAGATCTAGCGTTAAAAGATGATAATATACAGTTGTAATGTAGTATTACTTGGTAGTAGTAACATTTTACTTGCAAAGTAACTATAATGATTTCATAGTTGTACAGTTGTCGCGCCCCGAAAAATGATGCACCGGCTGGTATGGTGACCCTTTTTGAAAAGTGGGTTTTTTGAGTTTTTGGAAAAATTGTGCGTGTGTGTAAAAAAATCAGATTTTTAGTGAAAAAGAGTATCTTCAAAAAAATGGTATTCTGAAAACAAAGCATGGCCAGGACTATAAATGCGATAGTTTTAGCCAACTAATTTTGAAAAAGGGTTTTGTAAAAAATGGAGTCACCACTTGGTATTGAGTTAGGGTGTACCAAATCACTCGAAAAATAATTTAACAAAACAAAATAACAATTTTTACAAAATGTTTGAAAACCTTTTTCGACTCTGGTCTGCGAAAACAAGAGAAAAAGGTTCGAGAGTCACAAGTGAAAGGGAAGGCAAAGGCTCGCGCTATCATATTTGGACGTGTCTAAAAGAATGCAAATCCTAAACCTAGTGGGATGTCGAGAGGGTCGAAATATCCTGTCGAGGCTTGATCAGGATAATCATATTAATTGTGAAACCCGAAATAAGGCATCGAGGGAGTCACGAGTATGAATGCAAGATGGAATGCAAAATGAAAGGAAATTAGTAGTATAAATAATAAGTGATCAAAGAAAGTGAGAATGCAACATAATAGGTACGAGGGACTAGGAAACTAGTAACTAATTGTTCCTATTCACGGAGGGGGGAACGACATGTTACGCCACCACTTTCCACATAAATAGGCAACTATTTCTAGTCGAATCATACTAATGACCTAAATTCTATATGTAATACAATCTAAATGTCATGCACTGAAAATGTGTCAAAAAGAGATAATAGATAATAAAATATATACAAAAATCATGCAAGAATGGGAAAAAACATAGAAAAAAGAAAAAGTGTGTGAAATAATATGAAATGTACATAAGGTGCGAAACTATCACTAAAACGACCTAAGGGTTTAGTGTTAGATTAGCCCTATTTAGGAATTCCCACTAGTGTTGGACTCGCGAAAAGCGATAAAACCACAACTAGCGTTAGACTTATGTGGCGACGGAATAATAAAACTTAATAAAACATAAATCAAGATAAGAAAACATAAATCAAAGGCAAATAAGCATATAAACATATAAGGGAACGTAAGAGCACATAACATGTAAACATGATATCTAGATGCAAAATCCTAAGGAAAGCGGTAAAAAAAATAAGCACATAAACACACAAACCATGCAAACCCTAACTATTACACGAGGAATTTAACTACAATTTAAGGGGAAAAACAGAAAGTAAAAATAACATAGCTATTACATTTGTCTATCTAAATACAAAATTTTGCCAAAATAGCATAAATGCAACTTATCTATTACATTGACTAACTAAATACAAACATAGGTGAAAAATAAAAGAAATTGGAATCTATCCATTACGTTTTTGCCAAATAATAAAATTTGAAACTAAATAGCATAAAGTAAATATGTAAAAGTATTTAAAATAAGAAACACATGAAGAAAATGCATACAAAATCACATAGGAGCACATTGGAGTATATAAAGAAAAATTAACAAGTCATAGATGTACCTTTTTGAAGACTCGGCACTAATGCTTAAGAATACTAGTTAACACGTCAAGGTATCACGATATAAATAAATAAGACATAAAATGTGAAATACTAACAAAAATTGGCAGTAACAATGCAAATTCTAGTAAGTTAAAGGGCCAAATTCTAATTTAAATCATTGTCCTAAAGTTAAAATGCAAGACGCTAGCAAATTAGGGGAGCAAAACATAAATTTCAACAAGTACAAGACATAATTGCAATTAGTCAGGACCTATCTGAAGGAAATCAAAACCTAGGAGGTCAATCTATAAATAGCAAGGACTAAATTGCAGAAATCAAAGGTATTATGGTGGCACATTAATGCTACTAAAAAATCCTAAGGGCTGAAATATAAATAACTATCTTATAATAAAATAACTAGAAAAAAGAAATCCCAAACTAAATTAAAAACCTAAATAAATTCACTAAATAAATTAACTTAATGCAGTCAATTATTTAAACTAAAACTAAATGAACTAGTTAATCACATTCATTAACTAAATTAAGAAAAGCAAATAAAAAAATAATTGATTAATCAAACTACATAAAAAAAAACTCATAATCCAAAACCCAAAAATCGAAAATCCCCAATACCATGTTGCTCAATTTTTCAATCGGTTTCTTCTTCCTCTAGTTTTCTCTCTCCCCTTTTCTCTCTTTTATCTTTTGCCTTTGTTCGTTTCTCATTTGTTTGCTCTCTCTTTGCCCCAAATCTCTCCATCTCGATCTGTGTCTCTGTTTTCCCTCTCGTTGTTTCCCTCTTTTCTTTATTCTTTATTCTCTTCTTTTTCTTTTCTCTCCGCTTTTACTTTGTTCTCTCGCTCGCTCTCTTCATTTCTCCAGTTTCTTCTTCCTTTTTCCTTCCTTATTTTCTCTGTTTCTTCTCATTTCTGTCTCATCTTCCTCTCTTTTCTCTTTTGATTCTCTCTTTCCTTCTCAGTTTCTTAGTTTTCTTCTCCCATGACATCAATTTCTCCTTTCTCTCCCTCTGCTGTGTCTATATGTTTCTCTCTTTTTCTTTCTTTCTCTCCCACCTCACATCTCAGTTTCGTCTATCTAAACTCCAACTTTCAATTCCTTCTAATTTAGTTTTCCAATTGAATCTCAGACCCACTAATTCCCAACATTTCCTTCCCAAATTGAATGAAAATAACGTATTTTGCTAGTGAGGGAAGGCTCGGGAGTGTTTTTTCTGTAATGGTTGGTGAATTGAGGTTGGGCTGTTGTGTTGTGTTCTTCTCTTTTTCAGGTTTGTCAATGATGGAGGTGGGTTGACAAATTGGGTACTGGTAGGGGAAAGCTACTGTGGTACAATGGACTGCTTAGGGACGTAATTGTGGTTTTGAGTTTGTTTGCTCAGTTATCTCAATAATTTCTTTTTGCAGGTTGTGGGCAAAAGGGAATGGCAGAGGAATGGTGAAATCAAGTGTGGTTGGTGGTTGGAAGGCTGTGATTTTCGCAAGGCTTGGGGTTATTTTTTGATGATGATTGAGGGTGGACAGATGGGGCTGCGATGGTTCTGGCAGAGAAGGATACAGCTGGTGGTTTCTCTGGTTGTTTTGGGTTTATAGGGATAGTTTTGTATGGTTGTTTGTTGAATCTGAGGACTGTTTTCTTTTGTGGTTGTCCAGGTGAGGGTTGGTGGGGTTGGGTTTGCTTCGATAGTAACAGAGGAGGCCATTTGTGTTGAAATTGGGTGTTGTTGGCGTCATGGTGAGGATGATTGTTGGGGTTGCAGTTTCTGGTTGTGTGTAGGCAAAGGTTTCTGTTTGTGTGTAGGTAGAAGATTAGGGGACTGTGATGGAGGAATTGGTGGAGGCTTGGTTTTTGGGTTGTTTTGATGGCTATCGTGGGTTTACGGGGTTGTTTTAGACTGATTTTACTGTATTGTTTGAACTGTGGAAGGTGAGAACTGTGATTGCTTTGCAGTTGGTTTTGGTTGCAGATAGTAGGAAAGTTTAAAACGATTTTCACTGGTTTCGTGAAAATTATAGGTGGGGGCTATTGTTGAGGCGTTAGGTAGGAGTGCTTGAATGGTTGGGATGGTAGCGGTGGAATGGGCTACTGGTCTGGTGGTTCTATGGCAATTGATGTTTTTGGTTTGGATGTTTTTTGGCTGTTCTATGTTGGTGATTGGGTCTGATTGGGTGCGATTGCTAGTAGTTTTGGGGAGAAATTGGGACGATAATAGCATAGTTGTGGGCTGTTGATTGCAGTGGTGGTTTGGGAGGGCCTTGGTGGTGGTTATTGTGATGTGATCTTAGGAGTGCTTACAATTTTGATGCTTGAATATTCTCATGGAGCAACTCGTTTGGATCAAGATGAGATCAAATCATGGCTGATCATGAGGAGAACGTTCAAGCTTTGTGACTACCGTGGCGTAATTCGTGATTTTGGGCCTCTCAATGGACTTGGTGATCAAGCTATTCAAGTGTATTCATTGGGCCAAAAGTTTATGCGTTGGTTATGGATTAAATATACATTCAATGAAGGTCCAATTGAAGCTTCAAAGTGGTCTATAACATGTTTCTAAGGTGCTGATTTGGTTGGACTTGTTGGAAGGCCTTTTAAAAATGCAAGATAGAAGCCCAATGATGCTTAAAAGAAGGCATCCAGCCCATGAACAATTTTTGGATGAATTTTTAAGTTTAATTCTTTTATGTTAAGTTTTCTATTTTGTTTACAAGTTGTAACCTCTTAGAAAGTTACCATATTATGTTAGGCTACAACTAGTGCTCTTTGTTAAGTTTTTAGAACTTTCTACAAGTTGTTATGCAAGCCTATTTATAGGCCAAAACACTGTTACGAATTTTATAAGTTTTGATGATTAATTAATTTTGTGAGTTCTCAAATTGAGTGCTTCTTTCGTTCTTTACTAATTAAGAACAACCCCCGAACTTGTAGAGTGATTCCAAGTTCAAAACCCTAACTTAGAGTTACCTTATTGGTTTGATCAAGCATTCTAGGTGTTGATTCCTTGAGTTCTTGTTCGTTCCATAAGGAGGTTCAAAGCTTTCTTGAATTTTCGAGTTGTTCATCTTGCATGTTCAAGGTTTGGTGCTGATTTTAGAGTCTAGTTCATCCAAAGGGAAAGGTTCAAAATTCATACTTGGTCTTTCAAGCAATTCCACGTTCATCCGCGCGTATCGTATTGTGATTTGGGTGGTAGAATTTGAGGCTGACAATGACTAGTCTCTGACTGATGGTGGTTTTGGATAGGAATTGTTTATTATTTTTTTGGGTGAAAACTAGGCTGCTGGGTTGTTCTTGGTTGGACTTCGAAGAAGAAAGTTGGATGTCCTAAAGGGGCAAAAAATAAGGTGGTTAGTCAATCTCTAGCTCATTATTCACTCCGTTCTTATTATGTTACGTCCATTTAAATTCATTATTTGGAATTATGAGGTCTCTAAAAACGACTCACTTCATTATATTAGGGAGATGTGTCATAATAATAGTGTTTCCTTGCTCTTTTTGATTCAGCCTTAGGCGGATGTATCTACGTTAGATGTGGTTAGAAGGTTCTTATACTTTAACTTTGGCAGTTCCTTCATAATGAATGATTTTAAATGTTCTTTTGAGAAACACGCAAGCCAACTTGTGCATGTGATGGTTGACTCTGGTGGTGATGTTTCTATTATATTGTCGACAGTGTACGCTAAATGTACAAGAATTGGAAGAAGGTCTTTATGGAAGGCATTGTAAGATTTGAGTGCTGGCTTGGTTAAACCATGGTTAGTAGTTGGTGATTTTAATCTTGTAGTTGGTGGAGAGGAAAGGTCTGGGGGAGCTTCTCCTAACTATCAGGATTTAGAGGAATTCAATGAAGCATTAGATAAGAGTGGTCTGGTATCGGTGTAATATTAGAGGTCTCCTTTTACCTAGACAAATGGTAGACTATGGCAAAGGTTGAATAGGGATGTGATAAATTCTCATTGGGATTTTGCTTTTGACCTCACCAGAACTACTCACCTGGTTCGGGGTCATTCAGATCATTGTCTGCTATTGCTAACTTGTGGTGCCAGGCGGTCATCCGCCAGGTCCTCTTTTCGTTATCTTAATATTTGGCAGTCTCACCTTGATTTTTTATCAGTTGTGCAGGATAGTTGGGAGCAAGCTGAGAATGGAGTTGGTATGACTTTGTTTTTTAATAAATTGATGAGACTTAAAAAAGTGCTACATGCATGGAATAGGGACCATTATGGGAAGGTGGATGATCGAGTGAAGCAGGCTCTAGAATAGTTACATATCGCGAAACTAGAGTATGATAGTTCAAAAGATGAGACTTCAAGGGCATCTTTTCATGAAGCTAGAGCGAGATGTGCAAGTGAGTTAGCTAGGCAATGTAAATTTTGGAGGCAAAAGGCAACGGTGAAATGGATCGAGGATGGTGATGCTAACACAGTTTTCTTTCATTTAGTAGTGAAGCAGTGGCATAGTGCTAACTTCATTCACAAAATCCAGGAGGGCAATGATGATTGGTTAGAGGATTTAGAGGATATAAAGGTCTCAACATCTACTTTCTTTGCTTCTCTTTTTACTACAGATAGAGGGGCCGTTGTGCCTTCTTCTCTTCCTTTCAGTTTGCCTCAAGTTTCAAGGGAAGATAATCAGAAGCTAGGAGAGTTGCCTTCCTTGTAAGAAATACATGCAGTGGTTGGTAATATGGTGTAGGTTAAGTATAGCAAATATGAATTAATACACACAAATCAAGTAATAAAAACCTAATCTTCCAACTTAATTCGCAAGTGCACGGGTCTATTATAGTATTTGGAGTATTAGGTGTCGAATCCCACGATGAATCATATATGTGCAACTACTAAAGTTTTTTCACTAACTTTTATTATCTAAACACAATTAAAGTAAGATGATAAGGGGTCTCTTCAATAGAATAGATATATGATTGAGAACGTTTGTAGAATCCAAGCAAAGAAGTCTAGAACATAAAATCCACGAATGAATCATGCATGATTAACTTACTAAGGGGGTGTTTGGTTTAGGGGAATCAAGGAGGGGAATGGGTATCATAAGTAATGATACCCATTGTTGATGTTTGTTAAACAACTATCACTATCATTCAATGGGAATGATAGTGATTAATTGGGGTGTTAATGATTCCCCCCAAAATACTCGTCTATCAAACCTATTACCCCTTATGATTAAAGGTAAAAACACACCCACTAAAAAAATACATATATTTTAAGTTACACACCCCCCAATATAATCTCTCTCTCTCTCTCTCTCTCTCTCTCTCTCTTTTGTCTTTTGATTTTGAATATTTTTTATTAGTACTTTATAAAATTTTTATAAAAATTCTTTTAAATATTTTTTTTAAATTCAATTTTTTTAGTAAAAAATTGAACTGAAAATCAAAGATATATAATACTCTCTATTAATACAATAAAAATGATTTTTTTTAAGGTTATCATTTGCATAAAACTCAAATTAGATTATGGTTATATTTGAAATTGAAGAAATCTTTTTAGCAATTTTCTTTAAAAAGATACAAAATAAGAAATCTAAAAAAATATGTATATCATAAATAAAGATTTAAAATTTTTAAAATTTACTTGAAAGTCATTCCAGTAAACCAAACAAGTATTTTTATAATGATACCCATTCCATTATTAAACCAAACATGTTGGGGGGAATCATCAAAACCCATACTCATAATAGGGTTAATGATACCGATAGTGATAGTGATTGAGGAATTTGAACCAAACGCCCCCTAAGTTTCGCCTTGTCTTGTTTAGAATCCAATTGCTTAAGTGTCATAACTAGATCTCTCTATGAAATGACAAGATTTCAACTATTCTCATAATGAAACCTTACGAAAACATGAATTGTATTGATCACTTAAGCATCCATTATTCTCATATGAACTACTTAAGCATTACTTGTTCATTTTCCATTGTTAAGAGCATCTCTTAATGTCAAATAACAACTAAGTGACTTGTTTAAATTGGCCATGCAAAAATAAATGTTAAAACTTGAACAAGTAAACAAACAAATGCAAGTTTAACAAGTGCAAGTGAATTAACTCATGTTTGTTGATTTATTAGCTTCATCTATGGTCTAGATGAAGCTTTTAGTTTCAACATGGTTAATGATACAAATAGAAGTTCAACTTCAAAGCAAGAATTCATGACAACAATTGAAAGCAAGCGAGATAGAGTTTAGGAATTGCTCAACCAATATTGCGATAAGTTTCTTTTCTTATTCACCTTCAAAAGTTGCACTACAAAAGTTCTCTTACAATGTTCCTCACTATTCTATTGAAGGATGAAGAGAATTCTATTAATTCTCTACCAAGCTAAGTATAAAACTAGAGAATATAACTATTTTCTGTTACTAAAAACTCTTTTTTTAAATGGTTTACAAATGACTTCTATTTATAGACAAATGTTCTAACTTGCATGAATCATTAATGCAGAAAATGATGAAGATTTGCATGGGAATTCCAAATGAGCACAAAAGTCTTCATTTATGCTTTCAATGTATTCTTCCACTTGCAAAACCCTATTTCTATTGGAAAGTGTCTGCAAAAATAATTGGAAGAAGATGTAAGTTGATGCCCTAGAAAAGTCCAGCCGACCCACAATCCGCTGTGACAACACGCGGATTGCATCTTGTGGTCCCCACTTGATTTTTTTATTTTTGCTGAACTAGATTCCACGTGTGCATGCATTTCCCACATATTGCCATGCATTTTGATGAAAATTAAATTTTTTCATTATTTTTGCACAATTTATTTCTTCAAGTTGTTCATCAAACCCTAACTCTTTGAATCACCTTTGAATTTGATTTTTCTTGACTCCAATTGATTCAAAATAAGTTTAAGTGTGATGATCCTGCAATTATAAAAAAAAATTGTGCATTAATTTGCTCAAGTAAAGATTTCACCTCAAAAACCTTAATTGTGGTAAAAACCCTAATTCTTATAAATTGTTGAAAAATGAGTCATTTGCAACTAAAAATGCTATAATTATACTTAAATAACATCTAAAACATATAATAAACTATATAATTATATTTGGTCAAATTATTACTTATTAGTTGGTTCTCTTGGCATTCATAATACAGCTGGCTCAACGGATTTGGTGTGGATTTCTACCAGACATGCTGGGATACAATCAAAGATGACTTGATGGATGCGGTGCATGATTTCTTTAAGGGGGTGGAGATGCCTTGTGGGTTTACTAGCTCTATGATTGTCTTAATCCCCAAGAAGGAGGGAGCCTATTTTTGGGGAGAATTTAGGCTATTTAGTTTTTGTAATGTATCTTCAAAAATTATTACAAAGGTTATGGTTAACAGTTTTAATTCTTTGCTTCCTTGAATCATCTCAGTGTGACAGATAGGTTTTGTGCAAGGACACGGGATACAAGAGAATGTTTTGCTAGCTTAAGAGATGGCTTTGGAACTAGATAGGAAGATTACTGTTGCTAATTTTGTTTTGAAATTAGCTATGGAGAAGGCCTATGACCAGGTGGAGTGGCCATTTCTGTTGTTTATGTTGCGCACTTTTGGGTTTGAGAAGTCAATAGTGGATATGGTATTCAGAGCAATATCCAACAGTTGATTCTCGATCTTGGTTAATGGTGAACCTACTAGCTTCTTTAGAGCTTCCAGAGGTGTCCATAAGGGGGATCCACTATCCCCGGCCCTGTTTCTTTTGGTAGCAAAGTTTAGGGGTAGAGGTTTGTAGTAACTTTTTCGGAGAAGTCATAGTTTTTCTTTATTTCTCCAGGGGTTCTGGTGCCGTATTTAGCCTTTGCGGATGACATGATGATTTTCACAAGGGTGTTAGAGGAGGGTCTAAAGAAGGTAATGGTGTTTCTTCAGTTGTACCAACAGGTTTCAGGTCAAAAGATAAACGCCGATAAAAGCTCTTTCATATGCTCTTCTTAGTTGGATTTGCAGCAGGTTAACTTGGTGCATTAAATCACGGGTTTTAGGCAGTAGGATCTACCTTTCAAATACTTGGGTGGCCCTATCTTTATAGGTAAGCCAAAGTGTATCCTTTTTTATGGAGTTATTTCTGCAGTGAGAAGTAAGCTCCAACACTGGAGTGGGCGATTTCTTTCAACTAGTGGTAAAATTGTGTTGGTTAAGCATGTGTTCAATTCTATTCCTTTATACTTGTTGCAAGTTTTGAAACCCCCAAAAGGGGCTATAATGCAATTGCATAACTTATTCAATGGATTCATATGGGATCATCAAGAAGAGAGACGTATTCATTGATCAACTTAAGAGAAACTGTGTTTTCTTGTGTCAGAGGGTGGTATTGGTGTTCGATCTCTCTATGATGTGGAACGGGCTTTTGCTTATAAACTCTAGTGGAGTTTGCTTCTTAATGATTCTCCATGGGCCAGCTTCATGCACAGAAAATATATCAAGGGGTGACATCCGTTTCATGCTCAGAAATTGAGAGGATTCGCAACGTGGAGAAGGCTTATTGCTATTTGAGAGGAGGCTAACACAAATATTTGGTGGTGTATTGGTGAAGGACTAGTAGATTTCTGGCGTGAGGGCATTGTATGTTCCTTTGATTGAGGTTTGCTCCATAGCACATACTCCCCAATCTTTAGTTGATGAATTTTTTACAGGAAAGAGATGGAATATATCAAAACTTCACTGTTGGCTTCCTAAAGATATAGTGGATGTGATAAGCAAAATTCACATTCATTCTGTAGATAAGGATTTAGTGTTATGGGCTCCAGTAGTAGATAGGGGTTTTTCTGTTCGCTCTACATGGGATACCATTAAGAGGCGAAGGGCGGAATCATTGGTATTGAGAGGTATTTGGTGTCCAATGACTCCTCTGAAAATATCTTTTTTTGGATGGCAGTTGATTGATACCTTAATTCCTATGGAGAAGATATTGAAGAAATAGGGTTGTTGTACCATTTCGCATTGTGAATGTCGCTGAGTGGATAGTGAATATGTTGATCAGCTTTTTATTCATGTAGGGTAGCGAAAGAAGTATGGCTGCACTTTTTTAAGGTGTTGGGTTTAGAATGGCATCGTTTTTCTTCTCTTTCATCTCTTTTTATGGCTTGGTTTCTAGCTTGTCCCACTGTTAACTTTAATCACATTAGTTGTGTTTTACCTTTGGCTACTGTTTGGTTTCTGTGGATAGGTAGGAATAACGCAAAATTTTAGGGGAAACAATTTGAGGCTCAAGAGGTGATCTTCCGAGTGGAGAATTTCTTGGTTCAAATGGCAACAACTAGACCTCTTTATAAGTTCAACTGGATGGCTTTGAAAATTCATATTGGGCAATGTCATTTAGGATGAAGAAAGCATCAGTCAGGAGACCTCTAGTTATCCGATGGGCAAAGCCAAATTTGGAAAAACTTAAGCTCAATACCAAAGTTAGTGTGAAGAACTCCAAGGCTTCAAGTGGTGGGGTACTTAGAGATCATAATGGGAAGGCCATTTTCACATTTTACAAAGAGTTTGGCGAGGTTGATGTGCTACAGGTGGAGGCTTTGACTCTACTACATAGTTTGCAAGTCTGTGTAGAATGGGAGCTAGTGGGATTCTGGGTAGAGGTAGATTCTTTATCTTTGGTCCAGTTGATTCGTTCATAGGATACGGGTAATTGGGTCCTTTGTCCTATTTTGAGACAGATTAGGATTCTCCTGAGTTAGTCACAAGGAATTCTCGGTCATATCTTTCGGGAGACTAATGCTGTTGCAGACTACCTATCTTCTCTTCAATGTAAATGATTTTTTGGTTACCTCTCTAGATGGTTTGCCTAATAGGGTTAGGGCATTAATTAGTCTAGATAGGGATAGTATGCCTTACATTCGTTTTTTAGCACTTGTATAAAAAACCAGAGGTAAGGTTGGATATCCCCCTCTTTGTATTTGTGGTTGATTATTAATAAATTGTGGGGCTAGAATCCCCCTCGGTATACGGGGTTTGCCAATAAAAATAATAGAGAGATCTAGTTATAACACTTGAAATTAGATTATAAACAAAGCAAGATAATACTTAGCAAGTAAATCATGCATGATTCATTAGTGGATTCTATGTTATAGGATTCTTTACATTGAATTCAACAAAAATTTTCAATCATTTACCTATTCTATTGAAGGGACCCCATATCATTCTCATCTTATTTGTGTTTAGATAATAAAAGTTAGTGATAAAACCTCAGTAGTTCACCAGTGACCTTGAGTTTAAAATAATCTAACAACTATTTGACATTTGACAAAAAAAGCCAAATAAGTATTGGTAAGTGCTGACTTGAAGTAAAAGATGAGTGTTCTCGTCCCACATCGACGAGCATTAAGTTAGTGCCCTTAGATTTAAGTTCCATAAGTGCACCATTCAGTTACCAATTGGCTAGATGTGTGTTGCTTATAGGTCCTAGCTTAGGTTTAGTTTACCACTAACCTTGAATTTAACATAATCTAACAACTATTTCACATTTGACAAAAAAAGCCAAATAAGTATTGGTGAGCACTGACTTGATGTAAAAGATGAGTGTTCTCATCCCACATCGGTGAGCGTTAAGGTAGTACCTTTAGATTTAAGTTCCATAGTTACATTATATAGTTACCAATTGGCTGAATATGTGTTGCTTGTGGGTCCCAACTTAGGTTTAGTTCACCAGTGACCTTAAGTTTAACATAATCTAACAACCATTTGACATTTGACAAAAAAAGCCAAATAAGTATTAGTGAGTGCTGACTTGAGGTAAAAGATGAGTGTTCTCGTCCCACATCGGTGAGCGTTAAGATAGTGCCCTTAGATTTAAGTTCTATAGGTGCACAATTTTGTTACCAATTGGCTAGATGTGTGTTGCTTGTGGGTCCTAGCTTAGATTTAGGTCACCAGTGACCTTGAGTTTAACATAATCTAACAACTGTTTGACATTCGACAAGAAAAGCCAAATAAGTATTGGTAAGTGCTGACTTGAGGTAAAAGATGAGTGTTCTCGTCCTACATCGGTGAGCGTTAAGGTAGTGCCCTTAGATTTAAGTTCTATAAGTACACCATTCAATTATCAATTAGCTGGATGTGTGTTGCTTGTGGGTCCCAGCTTATGTTTAGTTCACCAGTGACTTGAAGTTTAACATAATCTAACAACTGTTTGACATTTGACAAAAAAAAAAAAAATAAAGCCTTAGTAGTTGCACATATTTGATTTCTCGTGGGATTTGACACCTAATACTCCAAGTATTACAATAAACCCATGCACTTGTGGTATAGTTGAGAAATTAGATTTTTATTACTTGATTTGTGTCTATTTGTTCATATTGCTATACCTAATCTACACCACGTCACTGCTCCATTGGTTTGTGAAAGTTAGCAACCATTGAAGATGATGAATTGGCAACAATCTTAGCAAATGTCTTCTTTGAGGGTGACTGGCCAGCCTACCATGCCTGTTTCTACATGATTCCAGACCCCCCGGTTACTGTTGGTGACTTCCTGCCAGCGGAGGCTATCTGTCGGTGACCAAAAGGGTAGCCATAATGCTGAACCCTAGTTTGTCCAAATTTCAAATGTAACGGCATAGAGAGAGAGAGAGAGAGACACACACACACACACAGAGAAAGAGAGCTATGTCACACAATTTTCACTCTAGACTTTTAGTTTTTACTTAATAATTGCTATTATTTCTTATTTTTAATTCTTGTGTAAATGTTATGTAAGAATTATTTATTTGGGTTGTTTTTCATGTTTTCTTTGGTTTTTTGTCTCTTCATCACCAATGTGAGTCAATTCTAATGAGTATTGCATGATTTTGAAGTATGATTCAAAGTGGTCAACGAGTGAAAGAAGAGATTTCACAAGTTTGGCGCGTAAAAGTGTGGAATTGGAGTTTCTGACCTCACTTTGCCTTGACCTACACCATGTGGTAGGGCTGCGGGTGAGGATGGTACAACCTAAGGAAGAAAGTCACATTTTGACCTCAATCACGGCCTTACTCACATTGCAGGTGGAGCCACAGCTTAGATCAGAATGTCACCTATACGGCAGTCATGAACGCAGTTGAGTCACGGCTCCCCTTCGGCAAAACTACAATTTTCTCTTTTTCAGTGCAAATTTTAGGAAAAGCAACCCAATCTGGTGAGAAACGAAGTAGTAGCCACTCAAAGGTCTTCTAGGGCATTGAAAATACTGAAAGGGAGATAAGTTCTAAGTCTTGGAAACACTACTACTTAGGAGACGACAGAGGAACGAAGAGAGAAACACTCAAGGTTTTGATGGAAGGAAAATTCCAACAAAAGGGGGAGAATTTCTCCAACAACAAAGAAGAAGATTTGAGGGATATTGCATGAGAATGAGTTCCTATTTTCTTTCTTTGTTGTTTATCTACCGTGCCATCTTACAATTTAACAATTAAATAAATTAATTTATTTAATTCTAGTCATAAATCACATTGTCTAAATTAAGTAGATTAATATTCTTGAATTTATTTGTCTAAAAAATAAAATTATAGAAGGTATAGATTTCTGAAATTAAACTTTCCAAATTTTAACAATTAAAATTGAAAAAAAATTCTTAAAAAATTTCAAAAATCACCTTTTTTCCAAAAAATTGAAAAAAATACGCACTAGGGTTTCTGGTACTCGCGGGTCCGTGGTGTAACCTATTCGCGGGTCCAACCACAGGCGTATCCGCTCGTGGATTAGCCCGCATATCCATGGCATATCTAATCTACGGGCAGATTGCCTGCAGCTCAACCCATAGATTATTTCTACAAATTTTTTTTTAAATACGATTTTCAAAATTTTTTTCAAAACTCTTTCGATGCAAATCGTGTTAAAACTCTTTTAGCATATAAAAATAATTTAGAAACCAAGAAAACAACCTTAAGAACTCTTCTTAATAATTTAAAACACTTTTGAACCATTAAGATCTTTTCTTAAAAATCAAACTCTTGATTTTACTAAAATAATTTTGGGACAAACTTTGTCAAGAATAAACTATTCATATTTATGACAATTAAATAGATACAAATCATATAGATATAATCAAAGGGGGCTCTGATACCACTGTAAAATAATAACATATGTAATATAGCAGAAAAGTAAAAATTTTATTACCCTAACCATGGAACTCTTTGATATATCTATATGATTATAAGGGGGTTTACATTAGAATTGTGACACCCTAAAAATTCATATGAAACTATTTTATTCATGTAGGTTTATATGTAACTCAAAATAATAATGATAATGGTAGAAAAAAAAAACCCTAAAACGTACTTAAAAGAAAAATTCTTTCATTTGAAATCTAGCATTAACTCTTGATTTATTAGTTGGAGGATTTCTTAAGTTAATTAGGTTAATTAACTAAGTTTCTTTCCTCATTGAGTAGAAAACCTAAGAATTAAACTTGGATTAAATTCATTAGATCATTAGTTTTTCATAGTGTTTCATTTTAACTAGTTTATATTACTATTTCTAGTTTGTTTTTACTACTTAAACTTTAGCTCATTTTTTCTCAAAAATTTCACTTATTCACTTGTTTTATTTTCTCTTCTTGGCAGAATTTTATTTCTCTCTTTTCTTCTTCCTTGGCAGAAAATTCTTCTTTCTTTTCTTTTTTTTCCCTTGGCCGAATTTTTCTCTCCTTTCTCTCCCTCATGGCCGGATGTCCCTTCTCTTTATTTCTTCTCTTTTTGCTTTAATATTTATGTCATAATATTATTAATTACTAGGTGGAAGAGATCTTTCTTGTGTCACCAATTAAATTAAAACAAGTTTACCACTAATGCCTACAAAGCCTAAAGCCTAACTTGCTTCTTGTAATATTTTTATTGGTTAATCTTTCTCCCAACTTTTCCATTATTTCTTCTCTATTTTCCTAGACTATTTCCTTCTCTTTTTCATTTTACTTGGCCGGCCTTGCTCTCTCTCCTTTTCTCTCATATTTCTCTCAACTTCTTGGAGCATTTCCTTCAAACTTTGGGCAAATTTCACCATAGGAAGTGGGTTTCCCTACCTTCTAAGCAAAGTTCTAGGCTTGTTTAAGGTATGTACTACAAGCTTTAACCATTAATTTCAAGTTTAATTAGTATTTTGCACTAGTTAATCTTGAGTTCTTATGATTTTTTTAACTTGAAGATTCATGCTTAAAGTGAAGTATGACTTGTTAGAAATAATGTTTTCTTGGGTAGATTGAGTAGTAGATAGCATATAAACCTTGAAATTTCATGAGCTACATGTTGAATGGTTGAAGGTTCTTGAAGCTAAATCCTTGAATTTTGGTGGAAATTTGATTGAATTTGAGCTTGGATTGAACTTGGAAGTTGTAGAACTTATTGAATTGTGGGTTTGATGATTGAAATCCTGGTGAAAAACCAAGTTGGAAGGGCCGAATTTAAGGGGAAATAATGCCAAAATTTTGTTAGAAAACCCTAAAATAAAAACCCTAAAATGAAAACCCTAGAATGTAAACCCTAAACCCTAAACCCTAAAACAAAAACCTTAGAAAAAAAAAGGAATATTTCTTGATTTTTCTTACTAAGCTAATTAGAGTTTAAATCTAGTTTTCATTAGATTATTTTTTTTTCAGGACCTGAAAGTGAGATCCCGACCTTTTTACGAAATATTCTCGTAGGCATTTCAGGTGAGTGTCTTTATGTGTGCATGATGCATGTAACGTGATATTTCATATTGTAAATATTATGCTTTGATTGCAAATATTATGCGATAAAAATGTGCTACTTGAGGAAAGATGTGTACTTTATCGCATCTATTCCACAATGTGCTACTTGTTTTCATGATTAAATGTGTTACTTGTGTTTGAGACTTCCGTGACTAATTTCACCGTTACTTCACGGATAGTCAACTTGAACGGGCGTGGGAGGATATAAGGTGCTGAGTGTTTTAGGGCGTGATGTTCATTCCCTCATGAGTTGTTAATCCTCTAAGAGGCCAACTCCGGGTTGAACTTTCTTGTGTGTTGGCCCTCCAAGGTCGAGGTTACTCCCTGGATGTGGTAGCATGTTAGGAGGTTATAAGGTGTGTGGTGGTTAGGGTCTTGCTTGATAATACCGGTATGACTTTGGCACGGACCTGAGCTATTATCTCGGTCCCAATGCCTTGTTTATATAATCGGTACTTGTTTCTCCTGCGGTCGAGCTTGCTCCCGGGGTTGAACCCTGTATCCGCCATTGACTAATTGTTTAATTATTTGTTCATGTGCTGATTAAATATCTTGTTAGATTATTTTATTTTCTGAAATAGTAGATTTTTTGCCTGCCTGCATGATTTGGACACTCACTGGGCTATTATAACTCATTCCTTCATTTGTTTTCTTTACTCAGGTATTTCTCACTCTTAAAGCTGGGAATGGCGAATTTAGTTATAGTAGACTTTTGTTTTGTATTTTGGTCAACCTAGTTGATTGGTTACCATTGTAAATAATATGTATATTTTGGACATGGAAACTTGTAGTACATGGTCTGTACATTTTAGTGACTTTTGTATCTTAAGTTGAACTATGTGAATGTAATCCATTTTGGGTTAACTATACGTGTATGTGCTGAGTGCATGTTTGAGTGAGTCCTGGCGAGAGCTAGGCAGGCAGTCCGCTAAGCCCTTTGGTGCGCCTCTGGGTAAGGGGGGCTGTCACAAGAATTACCTGAAGCACAAAAGATTTCTATGCTTCTAAAGGCTAAGATCCTTCGTAGATAAGGTAGGTCTACCATGAAAAGCCCTTCAAGCATCGAGCCTCTAATGATGTCCACATGAAAAAATCTTGTGAGAACCTTCTAGGCTTGTTTTCTTTGACTTTTGAATGCTAACTCCCTTGAATTAATTAAAGAATACAAGAGCAGCTGAAGACCTAACAATTAAAAAGTGAGAGAAAGAGGAGAGATGCCTAAAGGGAGGTGGCACATCACTCTTGCAATTGTTCTCTCTCTAGGTTTTGTCTTGTGTTGCAATAATAATTCAAGAGTCAAAGCATGGACATATTTATAGAGGTAGTATTCTAGTCTTTAAGGAAATAAAAGTAATTGGAAACCAAGAAGGTTTAGAAAGATTACCTTAAGCTAATCCTTCTCCTTTAGGAATCCTATTCCATAAGGTAACCAAATAGCTTCTTTATTTCCTTTAGAAAACTAATTTTCTATAAGATTTAGAATATTTATAAATAAGTCATTTAAGTTAATTTATCTTATAAGTTAACCCCATGGGTATCTAGTAATTATCTTAATTATAATTTAACCCCAAGATTATGTTCTTTATGTGTGTGACCTATTAGGTTTCCTTCACATTGGCAATAAATATAAATTATAACTCATCAATTAATCATTTAAGAGTCAGATAAATTAAACACTTTAATTTATCATTAATTCACAATTAATTAATTCATACTTATAGATCATGAGTGGCATCTAGCAATGTATCATGACCAACCCAGTGAATAGTAAAGTCATATGGTAGACCATACCCATCAATGACAATATCACCGTATAATTAATATTCTTTCACCACACTATATCCCAATTAGTCTAAAAAGTATAGTGCGTACTTTTAATGACTAATTAATATTTTCTTATTCCCAAAATATAACTCTCTATGATGTAAACCCTTGAAACTACTTTCAACTTATACTATCTATTGCGTCCTAAAAATCTTAAAAGGTACTGGTGGTGAATGTGGAGTCGTTGACTGTCGTGTTCGAAAAAGGCGATCTGGTCCGATGACCCATTTCGAAAAGGTAGAGTTTTAGAAAAGAAGTGTGTGTGTGATGAAAATCGGAATTTAGTAAAAAAAATGTATTTTAAGAAAAATGATATTTTTAAAAGAAAAAAAGGCCGGAACAAAAAGTGCGACAGTTTTGGCCAATTGATTTTTGAAAAAGGGTTTTATTTAAAAAATGGAGTCATTACTTGATATTGAGTTAGGGTGTACCAAGTCATCCGAAAAATCGTTTAACAAAACAAAAATAAAAATTTTTAGAAAACTATTTAAAACCCTTTTTCGACTCCAGTCTACGGAAAAAAATGAGGGAAGAAGGTTCAAGAGTCATATTTAAAGAAATGGAAGGCCAAGGCTCGTGCCTAAGGCATCCTTTCCACCTAGTTGAGGCTAGTTGCGAGGTTTAATCAAGATTTCTTAAATTAACCCTAGATTCCATTGCGTTCGGATGTGTCTATATAAATGCAAATCCTAAATCTAAGATGAGTATCGAGAGGGTCGGAATATTCTGTCGAGGCCTAGTCAAGATTATCGTCTGGTCGAGATTATCGGATTAATTGCGAAACTCGAATTGAGATCTCGAAGGAGTCACGAGTGTCTATGCAAAAGGCGATGCAAAAAGAAAAGAAAATAATAATATATAGTAAGTGAGGAAAGAAAGTGGGTATGCAACACAACGGGTACGAGGACTACTAACTCATGACTGAATGTTCCTACTCACGGACGGAAGAACGGCATGTACGCCACCGCTTTCCACGTGAGTAGGTGACTATTTCTACTCGAAGCACACAAAATGACCCAAATTCTAAGTGAAATGCAACCTAAATGTCATGCACTTGAAGATGTGTCAAAATAAATAAATAAATAATAGTAATAAAAATCATGCAAAATGAAAAGAAAACTAGAAGTGTATGAAGTGAAATGTAAAATGCGCACGAGTGTATCTAATACTAAAATGCCCTAAGGGTCTAGCATTGGACTAGCCCTTTCTAGGGATTCCCACTAGCGTTGGACTAGCGGGAAAATGATAAAACCACAACTGGCATTGAACTAGTGCGGTGGCGGAACAATAAAACTGATAAAACATGAATTAAAGCAACGAAGCATGGATTGAAAGCATGTAAACATATAGAGACATATAATAACACGTAGGAGCAAGTAGCATGTAAACATGATATTCTAGATGCAAAATCTTAAGAAAAACAGTAAAACATATAAGCGCATAAGCACACGAAAGCATATAAGCCCTAACTATTACATCAGGAGGGGTTAACTTACAATTAAAAGGGAAACAATTAAAAATGATCTATCTATTGCACTTGCTATCTGAATACACAAATATTTGTAAAAAATACTAAATGAAAATAATCTAACTATTATATTGACCATCTAAATACAAAATATTCGCCGAATAATAAAGTTTGAAAATTGAATAACATAAAGTAAATAAATACGCAAAAGCATGTAAAATAAGAAATATATGAAGAAAATGCATAAATATCACATAGGAGCACAATGGGGCACATAAAGGGGACAAGAAATAGGGATGCCTCTTGGAAGAGCCGGTACAAATGCTTAAGAACACACAAAAAAACATGTCAACGTACCTCGGTATAGACAAATAAATCCTAAAATATGGAAGTATTGATGAATTGGGGTAAAAATGTAAAGTCTATCAACGAAGGGGACTAAAACTAAATTTCTAAAAAAACTTGAGGGGTAAAATTAGAAATTCACGCAAGTCTAAAGGGTGCAAGTGAAAATTTCAGCAATTATTGGGGATCAAAACACTAAATCCCAACAAATATGGAGTAAAAACATAAATTCCAACAAGCATAGGGGTGAAAAATAAATTACAACAATTATGGGGAGCAAAAATTAAAAATTACAGCAAGTTTTGGGTGAAAAATACAATTTCCAGCAAGTGTAAGGGACCCAATTACAATTTCTAGAAAATTCAAGAGTAAAAAATATAATATACAACAAGCTATAGTAGGCAAAAATGAAAAGTACAGCAGATTAGGAGTAAAAATCATAAATTCCAGCAAACACACGAGGGCAAAATGTAAATCACAGCAAGCATGGGAGTAACATCATAAATCATAGCAACTAAAGAGATTAAAAGTACATTTTCATAAAGCTTAAGGGGTATAATTAGAAATTCACATAAATTTAAAAGGGTAGAGATGCAAGTTGAAGCAAATTGGGAGGGAAGAATAGTAAATCTTAATGGGAACAAGATATAATTGCAACCAATTTAGGACTTAATTGAAAGAAACTAAACTTAAGGGGGGCAATCTGCAATTTATTAGGGACTTAATTGCATAAGGTAAAAAAAATCTGGGGCATAATGATGATAATTAAATTCTGAGGGGCCAAAACAAACATAACTCTCTATTTATAAATGATCAGATAACCCAAAAAAAACATAAAATTGCTAAACTGGATTAATGTTAAACTAATTAATTAAATTAACCAAGTTAACTAAACTGATTACCAAATTAAGTCCCAAATCACAAACAAAACCACACCAATTAACTAAACAATTAAAGAGGAAAAAAAATACCGAAATAAATAAGAAACTAAACAACAGATCTCCAAAACAATTAGACAAAAACAAAAATGCCAAATAATGCAAAAACTTTCCTAATTTTCTTCCCCAAATTGTCTTTTCCCATTTTTCTTGTTTTTTCTCTCTATCTTTTCTTTTCTTCTTCTCTTCCTGGCAGCTACTTCTCTGTTGTTCCTTCTCTCTCTCTGGTCTCTCTCTCCTCCCGATTCCCTCTTCTCGTTGGTTCTTTCACTTCTTTCTTTTCTCTCTGTTCTTGCTGTTCCCTCTTGTCTTCTCCCCTCCTCTTCCTTTCCGATTCTGCTCTCTCATTCTCTATTTCACTCTATTTCATCTTCTTTAGCTTTCTTTTCATTCTTCCAACATCAGAATATGTCGATTTCTCTTTTAGAATCAAAGGGAGAGGTGTGACTGATTGTTAGGGTGGTTAATGTGCAGTGATGGAGGTGGGTGGTTTTAGGTGGAACTAATTTGTGGGTTTGCTGGGTCGATAGGGGGCTTATAGTGGTTGGGCTAGTGAACTTTTGTGTGGTTGTGTTTGCCAATTTTGTGTGTGAAACGGTGGATGGGTGGTAGTATTGATTGAGGCTGTTGTTGCTCGTGGTAGGCGCATGACTGTGTGTGGTGTCGTTCGGTGGTTCTGTGGAAAAATCTGGTTGATGGTGTGGCAGCGGAACTGGAGTAAATAGTGAAGCTAGGTAACAGGGAATTGGAATGTGATTTGGTGATGGTTGTGATTGAAAATTTGGAACTAATTTTCTGGTTTGGGGTGCGATTTGGTGGGAACCTGGTGGCAGGGGAGGTGGAAATTTGGGTTGACTGTGGCCTTGGCAAGTATGACTGGGTCATTTTGTTGTGATTGTTGTTGTTTTTGCTTTGCAGGTAATGGTATGTGGAGAGCCTGTCAGAAATCTTGTGGTGATTGTGAAGTGGTATTGGTTGAATTTGAAGGTTTGGGGAGGTGAATTGAGCTACGAGCAATGGTCTTTAGGTTATGATAATGGTGATTTGATGGTGGGCAATGGCAGTTGAGAGATGTTTTGGGGGTGCTGGCTGAATTAGGTGCGGTTATTTGAGGTTCAGTTGCTGGTGTGGTTGTTTGGTGGAGGTGGCTTACGGTTTTGGGCCTGTGGGATTAGAGATGGCAGGGGATGGCTTCTGCGTGGTCGTTTGTTGAATTTGGGGCGAAGTAGTGTCGTAGGTTGTTAATGATGGTGATTACGAATTGTTGGTTTTGGGGTTTGTTGTTTTTCTGGCGAATATCCCCTATGCTAGACAGATTTGAATTTGGGCTTGATGGTGAAATTTGTTTTATTGTGGGCTGACTTTATTCTTGCAGGTTAGGCAAAGAATAGATTTGGCTTAGTTGATTGATTGTGTGTTTGTGGATTGCAGATGAATTTTGGTTGAAGCTGGTGGTATTGAATTGGCAGTGGTTCTGGGCACTGGCAGATGGTGGAGGGGGAGGTATGAGCATTGATAGTGGTGGTGAGCTAGTGGTTGTGGGCAGTTGGGGGCTAGGCAGTGGATGAGTATTTCTTGGGCTGATTTTGCTATTTTGCAGGGCTGCTTTGGCAATTGGGGATTCGATTGAGGTGAAGGGAGCTATGGATTGGCAAGGATGAACTGGTTTGTGGAGTGTCGTTGGGATGGTTCTCGTGTGATTGGTGGTGGAGAGGGAACTGATGGTTTCAGGGGATTGGAAACAGATTGTAAGTCTTTGGTGGTGGGTGATTTTGAGTTGAAAATTGGGGTTTTGGTGAGAGTCTTGAAGGTGGAAAAACTAGAAAAAAAAAACCTAGAAAAAAACCCAGAAAAGAAGAATCATGCCAATAAATGGACGAAACAAAAAGAGAAAATAAAAAGTGCCTAGAAAAAAAAGAAAAACTAAACAAGGCAATAATCAGGAAATTTGGCTTCTAAATAATTTCAGACTATATAAAAAAAATAGAGATGTTACCTTTTGAAACTTTGATGACTAAAAAATGGAATCTTCTTGCTGGCTTTTGAAACTTGAAGATGATTAATGATGAACACTGAATTTTCTTGATGATGAACAATAACCGGATTTTCCTGACGATGAACAGTAACCGGAATTTGCTTTTATGGCTGATGTGTGTTTTTTGTGGTGTAAAAGTGTGTGTGTTTGATCTTTAAGGAATAAAAGTAGATGTGTTTTTAGGGTTTTTTCTCTTTTTTTTTCTGATTTAAGGGGGTATTTATAGAGCAAATTATTTTGGTCACCAAGAATACTACAAAACAACAAAAATGCCACCGGTAATAAAAATTCTAATTTTATTTTAAAAAGAATATTTTTAACCAAAAAAAATCAAAAATTAATATAAAGATATGACAGTAATCTCCAAAAATTTTTAAAAAATTCAAAGTGGATTTCAAAATAAAGGTTAAAGCTTAAAACTGGTCAAAACGCGTTCGGGGTGTGAAATGACGATTTTACCCTTGGACAATAAAAATACACAGAAAAATAGCTATTGACCTTGAAAAATTACCAAAATTTAAAATAAGCTTAAAACCATAGGAAATGCATTTATGACCAAAAATTGGCAAAAAATGGGTTTGAAATGTGAAATGACGATTTTGCCCCTAGACAATGAAAATACACAGAAAAATAGCTATTGGTCTCGAAAAATTGCCAAAAACTAAAAATAAGCTTAAAACCCTAGGAAATGCATTTATGACTCAAAAATTGGTGAAAAATAAATTTAAACTATAAAATGATAATTTTGCCCTTAAATGTAGTATTTATAGAAAAAATAGCAATAGTCCCAGAAAAAATAAAGAAAATTTAGAAACATGCTTGAAGAATTAGAAAAATAAATTTGGAACCTGAAATGAGCTAAAATGGTGTTCGTGAGGCGAAATTACCATTTTGCCCTTGTATTGGTAAAATATAAAAAGAATACCAATTAAATCTGAAAAAATCACAAAAAATTTAAAAATATGTATGAAAGTAAAAATATGAATTTAAAAACCTCCAAAGCTAATAAAAAAATATTTACAAATTAAAATTTCTATTTTTCCCCCTAGGATTATTGAAAAATTAAAATTTGACCCCAAAAAATATAAAAGTGTCCCAAATGTTAGAAAATAAATGGTGTGTCAAAATTTGGTGTCTACACTATCACTTCTGCAGAAGATTTGTTAAGTTAATAATTCTAACAAATGCCCAAAGTGGGATGTGCTCTTCTATTAAGGAGTGGTGAATCCTATATTGATAACTCACTATCCTTTCATGCTTCATACTATACCCAATCTCTATTCTATGGGCTACTATTTTATGAGCACTAAGAAATAGAGTCAAAGTATGGTAATCCACACTTAAGATACTATAGTAATCTCAAGTCAAAGGATCACTTACACTATTGTCATTTAAGAGTTCAACGATTGGTGCTATAGTTGAAAACTCTTAGTAGATCAATCCAATAAACTTGTTCCAAACAACCATCCACATACCAACTTAGGTGTCGTGTACACTGTATCTATGAGATCGACTACTACTTACCATAAGTAGAGGTAAAGTATATACTAGTCTATCCGTATTAATGATGTCCAATCTCATTAATACTACAACTAGAAATTTTTAAGAATATGACTTTATGTATCAAGAGTCTCATAATTGTAACTCTTACAATCTTTAATACACAGTCAATATTCTAAGAACTTTATAAAATAACCAAGTAACATGGAAATACAAGTATAAATGATAAAGAAAAATGCCACATGAATAAATATAATATAAATAAGTGTAAATACTAAAAGCTTTAAACTAATTTGGTTTTAAGGCATACATTAACATTAGTGGCAATGGTGGTGTACGATAGTGGTGGAATGGCAAGTTAGTTTAAAATTTTGTTACCCTATTTACATGTCATTTGAGAATAACTAATATCACTAATCCTGTGGGCTATTTTATCTCATGAATAATTGATTAATTCGATTAGATGTAATGATTAATCCCATTTATAAATAACAACCAAATATAGAATGAAATAGAATTAGCAATTTGTCGCGTCCCAAAATGATCGATGCGCGGTGGGGTCGTTGACTGTCGTGGCCCGAAATGGCGATCTAGTCTGATGACTCTTTTTGAAAAGATAGTTTTTGGAAAAACTGTACATACGTGAGAAAAATTGGATTTTTAGTGAAAAAGTGTATTTTTAAACAATATGGTATTTTGGAAAACAAAACAAGGATGGGATTAAAAGTGCGACAATTTTGGCCAACTGATTTTGAAAAAGGATTTTATTTTAAAAATGGAGTCACCACTTGGTACTGAATTAGGATGTACCAAGTCACCCGAAAAATCATTTAACAGAACAAGTTAAAATAAATTTTTTAGAGAAAATATTTGAAAACTCTTTTTTCCACTCCGGTCTACGAAAAAACAAGAGAAAAAGTTCCGGGAGTCACATTTGAAGAAAGGGAAGGCAAAGGCTCACGCCTAAGGCACCCTTTCCATCTAGTCGATGCTAGTTGCGAGATTTAATCAAATTTTCTTAAATTAACCCTAAGTTCTATCGTGTTTAGATGTGTCTATATGAATGCAAATTCTAAATTTAAATATGAGTATCGAGAGGGTCAAAATGTTCTGTCTAAGCTTGTTATGGATTATCGCATTAATTGCAAAACCTGAGTCAAGACCTCGAGAGAGTCACGAGTGTAGATGCAAAATGAACTACAGAAATAAAAGAAAAAATAGTAACATAGATAATAAGTGGTTGAAGAATAGTGTGATGCAATATAACGGGTACGGAGGATTAATAACTTGTGACTGAATGTTTCTACTCACAAAGAAGGAACGGCATGTACGCCACCGCTTCCCATGTAAGTAGGTGACTATTTCTAGTCGTATCATACAAAATGGCCTAACTTTTAAGTGAGATGCAACCTAAATATCATGCACTTTTAAACGCTAAAATAGATAGTAATAATAAAATATATACCAAAAATTCATGTAAATTATAAAAAATTCTAAAAAAAAGTGTGTGAAATGAGAAAAAATGCACGGAAATAAAAATTATCACTAAAATGACCTAAGGGTTTAGCGTTGAACTAGCTCTTTTCTAAGGATTCCCTACAAGTATTGGACTAGCGAGGAAACGAGGAAAACCACAACTAGTGTTGGACTAGTGTGGTGACGGAATAATTAAGCATGAATCAAAATAATAAACATAATATCAAAAGCAAATAAACATATAAAAACACATGAAAGCACGGAAGAACACGTAACACGTAGGCATGATGTTCTAGATGTAAAATCCTAAAAAATGCAGTAAAACATATAAGCACATAAGCACATGAAAGCATATAAACCCTAAATATTACATCGGGGGAATTTAGCTTACAATTTTCAGGGGGAAAAGTAAAATGACCTATCTATTACACTTTCTATCTAAAATACAAAAATGTTCGTAACAAAATACGAGAAATGTAGTCTAACTATTACATCGTTTGGCTAAATACGGAATATTAAATTTTTTTCCAAATAATAAAAATTCAAAATTAAATAACATAAAGTGAATAAATACGCAAAAAGCATGTAAAAAAAAGAAATGTGTGGGAAAAATGCATAATAAATCACATAGGGGGCATATTGGAGCACATAAGGTAAAATTAACGAGTAATGGGGATACTTGTATGAAGATCTGATACCAATACTTAAGAAAATGAACACACACGTTAATGTATCACAATATAAATAAATAAAGCCTAAAATATGTAAATATTGACAAATTGGGATAAAATGCAAATTCTGGCAACTAAGGGGACAATGAGTAAATTTCTATCAAGCTTAAGGTGCAAAAATTAAAAATTCACAAAGTCTAAAGGGGTAGAGATGCAAAATTAAAATAAATTGGGAGTAAAACAACTAATTCGTGCAAGTAGGAAGTAAAATTACAATTAGTTAAGGACCCAATTGAAAAGAAATCAAAATCTAAAAGGCCAACCTATAAATAAATAAGTACTTAGATACAAAAAATAAAACTATTTGAGGACATAATATGCTTTATATTGAAATAGCAAGAAGAAATTGGAAATACCAAACTAAATCAAATAAATTAATTAAAATTAATTTTATTGATTAAACTAATTAACTAAAATTAACAAATCAGATAGTCATCCAAAAGAAACTAAAACAGAAAGAAACACAGTACTAAAACCTATCAAGACCTAGACTAAAAACTAACGGTGCTAAAAATCATTAATAAAAAATGAACTCTAAACAAAATGTTAATAAAAATAGAATAACAATAATAAAGGAAACTAACACAAAATATAAAACAAACCGAAAACCCCATTGATCAAATTAAACACATATAATTAAAACAAAAATTACCAAAATAAATAACTCATGTTTAGTCTTCCTTTTTGCAGAAAAACTCTCTCCCTTTCTCCCTAACTCTCCTATTTCTCTAGCTCCTCACTGTCTCTCTCTTTCTAATCTTTCTTTCAATCTTCTTCTCCACCGATCCCTCTCTATTCTCTACCTTCTCTTTCTCACTAAACGACCCCTCTCTGTTTACGGTCTTTCTTTCTTCTTTTCCACCTCTATTTTCTTTTGTTCTTTCTGATTTCTATTGCCCTTTTCTCTGTTTCTATTCTCTCTCACTCTATCTGATTCTTTCTGTTCTCCATTTCTCCTCCCTCTTTCTCTTTTTCTTCTGGTCTCTCTCCGTCCTTCCTTTCTCTCTCTCCCTCGCCTTTCTCTTTCTCTGTTCTTCCTCTCTTTTTGTCTCTAATTTCTAAATTCACAGATCCAGTTTCAAATCTTCGAAATCGGCAAGTAAGACATCATAAATCCATCAAATGTACAAATTCTATGATTAAACGGCATACAAATTGACTGGGAAGTAGTATGAGGGATTTACCTCTTTAGTCGAGGGACAGAACTGCGGTGAAGGTGGAGCTGGTGGCCATTTGGTAGTGAGGAGGCTGGGGCCAGAGCTCAGATGACATCAATTATGGCTGTTGTTTGATGGTAGTCTCGGATGTTTGAGAAAGTGGTCAGCGAAGCTACTGTCGGAGGCAGTAGTGGCGCGACTTGGCAGCTTTGATGGCAATTGATGGAGATTGGTAGGGGGAACTTGGGTGATGGGGCTGTAAATGTGTTCAATGAGCAAACTCTGGTGGTGGGCTAGCAGTGAATTGGTGGAGCTTTAATGGAATCTGGTGACAGGGATGGTTTATGCAGAGAGGTCCCATATTGAATTGATGACCATGGCTGGTGGAGCTGTGGGTTGGTGGTGATTGTGAATTTGTTCAGTTGTTTGGCAGTGTTTTTGGGGTTGTAACTGCAGACTGTAATGGAGATTTTGGAGCTATTCTAGGCTTGTTTTGGTGACCTGGTGGAAGCTAGTGGGATGTCTTTGGTTAGCTTTGTGGCTAATTTTGAGATTTTGGGGCTATAGAACTGATTTTGGGATGGTTGGGGTGAGTGATCAAATGTGTGTTGTGATTGTGTGTGTGGAATTGTGGGACTAAATTTGCTTGACTAAGTGTGTATGTATGAAGATGTGCGTGTTTGTATTTGCTAAAATGTGTGTTTTTTGTGTGCTCTGAAATGTGAAATTGTGCATGTTTGTGTGCTCTAAAACGTGAAATTGTGAATGACTATGTGAGCTAGTGTGTGAATTTTGTAACTGAATCTGTCTGTGCAGTTATTGTGCTTGAGTGGCTGTGTTGCTGGAATTGGTGGTTTGGACGAAGCTTGGGTGGTTATGGTAGTGAGATGGCTGTTGTGGTTGTTAGACAATGGAATTGGGGGGGTGAATGGATTGCAATTTTGATTAGGATTTGGTGAATTTTGTTGTGATTTTGTGGGATGATGAGGGTAGCTGATAGCAAAGTTAGTGGAAACGTGACTGTGGGTAGTTGGGGACGATGGGGAATAGTGGTGTTTGGTGGTTTTGACAAGGCTATTGTGTCTGTTTTGGTTGAACTGGAATTGGTGGTTAATGGGTAGAGGGGAAAAGAAAAGGAGTTGGTCTCTTTGTGTGATGTCTGTGTGAATGTGTGTGTATGTATTGCGTGTGAAAGTTTGTGTTCTGTGTGTGTATTAAGTGTGTATCTGTGAAGTGTGTGAATTTGAGTGTGGTTTGTGTGTGAACTAAAAGTGTAAGCTCTTGGGATACTAGGTGTAGGGTATGAAGATAAATTAGTGTGTGTTCTAGGTGTAAATTTGAAGATGTATTAGTGTGTGTTCTAGGTGTTCTAGATGTAAATTTGAAGATGTATTAGTGTGTGTGTTCTAGGTGTTTTAAGTGTAGATTTGAAGATGTACTAGTGTGTGTTCTAAGTGTAAATTTGAAGATGTACTAAAATTTAGTAGATATTCTTAGTGTTCTTGGTGAAAACTTGAAGATAAATGTAGGAAAAAGTGTGTGTTTTTAGTGTTCTTGGTGAAAAGTTTGAAGGTGTACTAAAAAAATATAGAAAAAAAGTGTGTGTGTTTTGGTGTTCTTGGTGTAATATAAAACTAAAAATTAAATAAAAAAACTCTCTAGACTCTTTTCTTTTTTTCTCCAAAAATGGGCTATTTATAGTGTACAAAAGACTTATCTTCCAAGAAATGACTAAAAGACCAAAACGCCCTTAACTACTAAAATTATAACTTTACCCTCACAAAAAATTAAAAATCTAAGTTCTCTCCCAAAAACACAAAAAATAAAAAATTTAAAGAAAATGTAAATAATAAATTTATTAATAGTAATTCACCCCAAAAAGTTAGAAAAGCTTCGAAACATGCTTAAAAAAAACCTAAAAGTGAATATGGTAACAAAAAATGGCAAAAAATATTCAGAAGGCGAAATGATTGTTTTGCCCCTATACTATCAAACATACAGAAAATATCAGTTAAATCCGAAAAATCACAAAAATTTGAAAATGTGTATAAAAGCACAAAAAATAAATTTAAACTCCCAAAACTAATGAAAAATATTTACGATAAAAAATTTACTGTTTTTGCACTCAAAATTGCTAAATTTCTCATTTTTACCTAAAAATTAGGATTTGACTCCAAATTGTAGGAAAAGGTCCCTAATGTTAGAAAATAAGTAGTGTGTCAAAATTTGGTATTTACATAAACTATTTTTGTATCATCACATGATCCAAATGCACTATAAGTACTTGTTGAGCTTTAAAATGCATCAGACTAGTAGTATGGACTTTTTGAGTTTTTGCCTCATTTGTTTTGTGCCACGTGTCATTTTGGGTGTAAAAGTTTATTTTTTGCATCACCACCTACTACTTTCTTTGATGAACCAAAAAATGATAAAGAATTAGAGTTTTCAAAGAATTTACTCCCCTTCCCTCATTGCTTTCTAGAAGATACAGGACACAAGCTTTATGTAAAATCAAGATAAAATTAAAGTTTGACGCTGTAAATGTCCTTCATAGTTTATGCCTTCTGTTATACTTGCAAACCCACATATAGTAGTAGAAGAATAGAAGGAACCCAAATCCAACATTTACAATTTTGAGTATGAAACAAAATAAAAAATAATTACAAAAGCAAAGAATTTTTGTCAATAACTTCTCTTTCTTCCAGACAATAAATAAATCCATCCATCCAATCCATCGAAGCATTGAATCACCAATCCAACAAATTTGTTGCAATTTTTCTTCAAAATTCTATAAGAACCTTTCTTCACTTGAAGCTATTATTTTTTTCCCCTTCTATATTTTCATGGGTTTTATTATTACTCTGCTTCTTGTAATTCTTGTCTCTTCATTTTTGTCTTATTTAAATAAATTCTAAATTATAGTTTTTGGGAATAAGAATTCTAGTCCAAATCCAATTTACGTTGGGTATCGTAGTTAATTATATTACTAAAGAAGTCACTACGCTGCCAACACTGGCAAACAACGCACTAGAGGTAGACGCAAAAATTCTATCCTAGCTATGCCAAGCTCCTAAATTCTCCTTTCTTGAACCAATCCTAGGCGGAGCCTTTAAGAGTTCTTGGAAAATCATAGAAAAGATGGTATCAGTAGTGCTTTGGGTGCATATTTTAGTAAGTTGCCAAGTGTTTTGTTAGATCTATGGTTTTATAGTAGTTATCTAGTAATGTCGGCTAGAAGTAATTGGAAAAGGACTCCATGAGGATCTCTTATATGAATGTCATAGAGTAATGGAACTTCTTTTCGTCAGCCTTCTCGGCTAAATCCTTCTCTTGCCCTTGAAGATCTTGCGTCGAGTGCTAGAGGAATGATTGCCTTATTGTCCTGAGGTTATTGTCTATCTTCCAATGGGGTCTTAGGAAGTTGTCTTGTCCACATGGTTATCATGATGATTGCCCTCCCCAATGTGACTTGTTTGCCCTTGCTTAGTGTTATCTGTTTTTCTGTCGCATGGGGTTTTTTCTTCCTAGTTAATTCTTGGTACTATGATCCTCTAAATACTGCATGTCTTCTAACATTGCAAGTGAAAAAGAAATTGGGTCAATGTCTCCACTTGTTACTCTAGTTAGGCTATTCTTTCATCTCTCTTGTCCACCTTCGAGGTTTGGCTGACATGCAAGTTTTTATCTTGTCAAGAAAGGCTCTCTTCCCTTTGTCCAGAAACAATTGCTTTGTTAAATGGAGTGTTTCAAATTGCATATTGGTTGATTTGATTGACGCAAAGAAGGCCCAACAGATTTTGAAGGATGGTCTTCTCATATTCATCATCTTCTTTCTCTCTAGGTTTCTAGGTGTGCGAGCAATTGGCTTCTTGCTAACTTCTTATGGATGGTCCTAGATGTTGTTGCTAAAATTGAGACATTGACCGGTTGTCTTTTAGGAGTTGAACTGGCTGCTTCTAAGTCTAGTCCACGAGCTTGCCTACTTAACAAACCTAAAAGAGGTAAGACTTTCTTCTCGATTCTACTCTGATTCTTAAGTTAGTAACTTACAAGATACTAAGCTTGAAAACGCACGAATGTAGAGGAAGAAAATAAATAGAGAAAGTAAAGTGCATGGTTTTTTTTATTCTGTATGGAAAATTATGTGAATGAGCCTATTTATAGATAAGGTCCATTTGGTGCATGAATTGGATGACATAAGATAACTCGTCCTCAGACTATGAATTCTCGAATGAGTTATCATCGAGTTAATAGTTTTAGTTCTATAATATTGGTTAGTACAACATTTGATGGGATATACTAATAAATAATCCTATCAGTTTTGGGGTTAGGTTGTTATTTTACTAATCAAAGTACCCCTAGACAATGCATTATTGTCTTTGTTTGATAGCGATGAAGGTATATGGTGGTAGATAGTGGTGATAGTGGTAGTGCATGGTGGTATGGTACATAGTGATGGTAAAAAAGATGCTACACAATAGTGGCAAAGGTGGTGCAATTTAGAAATGATAGTTGTGAATGATAGTGGTAGTAGTGATGCTAGACAGCAGTGGCTAAGATAGTGCAATATATTAATGATATTAGTGCATGGTAGTGGTGGTGGTATTGCTTAGTAATGGTGGTAGAAGTGGTGCAATTTAGTAATAAAAGGGGTGCATGGAGGAGATGGTGGTGCATTATAGTGGTGACGATGATGCTGATGATGGTGGTAGAGGTGGTACAATATATTAATGACAGTAGTGCACTGTAATAGTGAGGTAACACGGTAGTTTTGCACACAGTGGTGGCCATGATGCACAGTGGTGATGGTTTGATTTAGTAATGGTGGCTGTGTATGACAATGGTGGTAATTATGGTGCTCAGTGATGGTAGTGATGTATGAAGTTAGTAGTTGTACAATTTGGTAATTGTGGCTATGTACGATAGTGGTGGAATGGCAAATTGGGTTAAATTTTATTATCCAATTTTTATGCCATTTAATCATAACTAATATTATCTATCCCATGAGGTTATTTTATTTCATAAACAAGGGATTAATTCAGTTAGATGTGATGACTAATCGAGTAATTCCATGTAAAGAACAACCAGATATAGAATGACATCGAATTAGTAATTAATTTCATATCATCACATGAACCAATTGCACTGTAAGTACTAGTGTAATATGGACTTGTCGAGTTTTTGGACAGTTTGTTCCGTGCCACATCTCATTTTTGGCATAGAAGGATATTTTCTACATCACTAGCTAGTGATTTCTTTGTGAACCAAAAAATGATAAAGAATTTAGGGGACGTTTGGTTCGTACCCTGGAATCGGAATCATTGATCTTGGGTTTATAATGAATAGTTTCATTATAATACATTTGTTTGGTTTAGTACTTCGAATGGGTCTAATTACTATATATATATGTATGTGCGTGCGTGTATATATGTGTATATATATGTATATATGTGTAGGTATGTGTGTGTCTAGGTATGAATGTATGTATGTATGTATGTATTATGTATATATATATATATATATATATATATCTCAAATGCTTAAGCAAGCATCAGAGATTAGTACTTCTCAAAATAAAGTAATATCATCATTGCAAGCTCAGCTGGTAGCTTTAAAAGGGAAGAATCTCCACGAGCTGGAGATTAATTGCTTAAGTTTGGCTTTTGCCTGATTTAATTGTTTATAAGCTTCCTTAATACTAATTGATTGTATTGGCAAATGAAAATAACTTTTAGGGTCTGAAAGTTCTATAAGAGCATCTTTATGAATTGTGGTACTCATACTTCAACATAATTCTGTAATAATTGTATTCATAATAGTTACAAAGATGAATTGTGGTACTCATACTTCAATATAATTCTGTAATAATTGTATTCATAATAGTTACAAAGATGAATTGTGGTACTCATACTTCAATATAATTCTATAATAATTGTATTCATAATAGCTACAAAGATGCTCCTATAGAACTTTCAGACCCTAAAAGTTATTTTCATTTGCCAATACAATCAATTAGTATTAAGGAAGCTTATAAACAATTAAATCAGGCTGAAGCCAAACTTCAGCAATTAGTACATCATAGTAGACATAGTTATCTCATATCTATATACACAGCTAAAAGGAATCTATTGGTTAAAAGAATAACTAAGCCTTTAATTACTCATTATATTTAAAGTCTTTTAAATTCTTTTTCATGTCTTTTAACTCTTTCCCAATAGAAAAGAGCCTATCCTCTAAAATTTTCATGTCTTTTAACGCTTTTCCAACAAAAAAGAGCCTACCCCTCTAAAACCAAATTCCAACCATACACAATATGGATTGGAAAGAAAAATTGACTGTGATTCTACAAATATTAATGGATTTTGAATTTGTACATGGATTTATTATTCTGGGAGGATCCAATGACATACTCAAACCCCAACTTCAATATTTTGGGAGACAACTCAGCGTAGCAATTGAAACAGAACTTATGTACAATGCAGAGGCAGTGGTTGTCTAGAATTCCTAGAGAATATTATAGAAGATGACATCGAACCAATAGAAATAAGCACAGAATTTTTAAATATAGAAAAAATATATAGTTTACTTGAAACAGGATTAGAAGAAATAGACTATATAATAAGTACTCTAGAAAAATAAGAAACAATTGGTGAAAATTCAACTAAATATTGGGACAAAGACCAAATATATTGTAAGGTAGAGATACTTAATCCAAATTTAAAGATCAGTACTGCTAAAATAGAAGCAAGTAATGATGAAATAAAAGAATTTGAAATAAAAGAATTTGATATAAAAGAATTTGATATGCATATAAATGACTTATTAAAATTAGGAGTCATAGAAAGATCAATAAGCCCTCATGGAAATGCATCCTATATAGTAAGAAAACATAGTGAAATAGTTAGAGGAAAAAGTAGGATGGTAATAAATTATAAAAGACTTAATAATAATACACTAGAAGATAGTTATGATATTCCAGATAAGGACCAATTAATAAATAAAATTCAAGGCAAAAATATATATAGTAAATTTGATTGTAAAAGTGGATTTTGGCAAGTTAGAATGCACCCTGAAAGTATATAATGGACGGCTTTTAACTGCCACTAGGATATTTTCAATGGTTAGTAATGCCATTTGGTTTGAAAAATGCACCTTTTGTTTTCCAAAAGAAAATGGATCAAATTTTTGGTAAATATAATGAATTTGTGTTAGTATATATAGATGACATTTTAGTATTTTCTAAAAATAAAAATGAACATATTAGTCATTTTAAAATAGTACTATCAGAATTCTTACATCATGGTATAATTATAAGTAGTAAAAATGCTTAATTTTTTAAACAAAACATAAAATTTTTAGGAATAGAAATTGGGCAAGGAAAAATAGAATTACAGCCTCATATTAGTAAAAAGATCTTAGAATTTCCAAATAAATTAGAAGACATTAAACAATTACAACAATGTTTAGGACTTCTTAATTATAGTAGGCCATTTATTAAAGATTTAGGAAAAATTATAGACCTCTTTATAATAAGACTAGTAGCAAGGGTCAGAAATATTATAACCAAGAAGATATAAAATTATTATAAAATATCAAAGAAATAGTAAAACAATTGCTAGACCTTAGATTACCTTTATATACAAATTATTTAATAATAGAATGTGATGGATGTAGTCTAGGATGTGGAGGAATATTAAAATCAAAACCAAATAAACATAGTGATAAAAAGTTAGAAGAAATTTGTAGATATGCTAGGGGTAAAAAGGTAATATAAGTAGTGTAGAAGCAGAATTATTAGCTGTTATTTATGTACTTGATAGCTTTAGATTATTTATACTAAATAAAGTGAATTTATAGTCAGAGCAAATTGTGAAGCTATAGTAAAATTTATAAATAAAAAGAATGAGAAAAGTTCTTCTACAAGAACATGGTTAAATTTTAAAGATAGAATCATAAATAATAATTATAAGATTCAATTTGAACATATTAAAGGTAATGATAATAAAATTGCAGATCATTTTTCTAGATTATTAACTAAGTCTATTTATTTCAAGGATTAGCATAGATAAAACAAAAATTGAGACTTGGGAGCTCATAAAGTATCCCAAAGGAACCAATCTTCAATTCCATAGCAAAGAAGAAGGTAATTTAGAAGAGATACATCAAATATTTTTAGATAACTTTTGGAATGCTCAAAATGCAAACCTAAAAGTAAATTCTTCGAATGCATTAGCATTTTACCTTAGCAATCTTCCAAAGCAAAATTTTTCATACTATGTAGTTGCACATGGTCATCAACCAGGTGTATATTCATCATGGGTATTAGTTGTAGAATGCATCAATAATTTTAGCAATCCATTGTACAAAGGTTTTAGAAGTACACAGGAAGCATTAGAATTTGTTAGAAGTAGCATTGGCATAAATTTTTTCATTGATTCTACATGTAGAAAAGATCTCTAGAAAATTCCAACTCATGCATCTAGTAGCACTAGTTGTTCTTCTGTAGTAGAAAAAGATAATATGAATGGATTAGAATTTTGTAGACATTGCGATAGTATGAGTAGAAATTTTAGATTATTTAACGAAAGATACAGGTCTTACACTGAACAAATCAATTCTCAAAAAGAACTGATGGATTCATTGTCTCAACAGCTTAAGCAAGCAACAGAGAGTATTACTTCTCAAAATGAAGTAATATCATCATTGCAAGCTCAGCTGGTAGCTTTAAAAGGGAAGAATATCCTAGAACCGGAGATTATCGTTGAAAAAGAAAAACCAGAATTGAACGACCTTTTGAATATATTCTACCAAGATTGTTTTTAGGACCTCATACAATGCTTTAGTTCATTCCATTTGAAGTTAGAGAAATTATATTTTCAAAAGGCAAAATCAACTTTCTTAGAAAAATAGAAGCCATTCAAAAATCTCTTAGAAACTTTGATACTTCACCATATGAAGGAATTACAGTTAGTACACAATTCTCTATAAATAAACACAAAACCTGCAACCCTAAATGTAAATATCCCAGACTTGATATTACTACTTGTGGACGTTAGCTTGATTATTGTCTTCTTTTTTGACAATTTGATTGTTATCTTCTAACAGCAAGAATTGACCTTAGCAAATTCCAATTATACACAACATAAATTGGAAAAGAAGAATTGTTTGTGACTCTGCAAACATTAATGGATTTTGGATTTGTACATAGATTTATTGTTTTGGGAGGATCCAATGACATACTCAGACCCCAACTTCAATATTTTGGGAGACAACTTAGCATAGCAATTGAAAAAGAAGTTTTGTACAATGCAGAGGCAGTGGTGGTTAATGTCAGATCTACTCCACCAAAATGGTTCCAGGACCAATTATTTCTTATGATCCATCGAATTTGGATCAAACAAATAAAAATGAAGCCATTTGAAGTTATGACCCATGTTGCTCCAAAAGAAATTTGTAAAAGATCCATAGATTTTCAGCGTAGACATTGCAGACTCAAGAATTTAGAATTTAAACATTTTAAAGCAAAATATTATGAGGAAGATGTATATATGTGTATATATGTATATGTATGTATGTTTATATGTACGTGTGTGTATATGTAGGTATGTATTTGTATCTGTATGTATCTTTGTATATATGTGCATGTGTATGTGTCTATATATATATATATATATATATATAATTTAGGAATGAAATTTCAGTTTTGTCCAAAATCCTCCAAATTGGTTGGGGATTGGGCAAACCCAAATTCTTGTGTATATATCCATTTCCAATTCCCAGTTCCAATGCCCCTAATCCAAACACTCCTTTTAGTGGTTATACACATTCCCAAATCCAAACCCTTAAATCCAAACGTCCCGTAAGAGTTTTCAAAGAATTTACTTCCTTTTCCTCATTGCTTTCTGAAACCAAACTGGACCTTAGCCTTTATATAAAATAAAGATAAAATTTCTTTGCCGTAAATATCCTTATAAGTTTACGCCTCCTATCCTATATTGGTACTTGCAAACCCAAAGCATAATAGCTGTAGAAGAACACAAGGTACCAAAACCCAGCGTTTACGCTTTCGGCTGTGAAACAAAATTTAAAAAAAAAAAAAAAAAAAAGCAAGGAATTTGTACAATAATTTCGCTTTCTTCCACGCAATCAATACATCCATTCATCCAATCCATCGAAGCCCTAAACCAGCCAGCCATCCATCAGAATCATCACTTTTTGCAAAACTTCTGCAAAGTCCTACAAGAAACTTCCCTTTTTCAATCAAAGCTGTCCTTTTTTACCCCATCTATTTTGTCGTGGGTTTTATTACTGCTCTGCTTCCTCTGATCTTTGTCGTTTTGTTTTTTCTTTTTACTATAAATAAGTTCAAAATTATATAGTTTCTGGGCATAAGAATTCTAGTCCAAAGCCAATTGACGTTGGGCATCATAGTTCTCAGCGGCCGCCGCCGACAACAAACTCACAAGAAATAGACGCAATCGACAAGTTTATTTGCCGGCCACCAATAAAACGGTAAGTCTCTTCCTCTCCGATTATCTCTGTTTCTTTCCCCTTCCTTGTCAAACCCTACCGGCGGAGGCGATTTTATATTTTTTTAATTAATATGTTTCTTGTTCTACTAAAATTAGGCGCATTTTTCTTCTTTCTCCGATGCTTCTGCTAATTTTCTCGTATTAGCTTTGACTGTTTGAAAAGAGGGCTCTGAAAAAAATTATTTTTTTTGGGCCCCAAAGTTCTGTTATTAATTATCTTATCTGGTAAAATTAGGGAACTTGACTGGACTTGATTGATTCTGCCAATTTTTGTGGAAAAAGGGGATGGGTTCCTTGGGAAGTATTCGATTTTAGAAACTCTTTTGGGAGAAACGTTAAATTTCTGAGTTGATGAGTAGTGCAATATGATCATAATGATGAAAAGAAAAGGCTTTAGTTCTGGGTTTAATTGAACTTGAATTCTTTGAAGAGCCATTAAGACGCTTTGATCTTACCGGAAAATTAGACAAGTTACAACGTTTTTTCTTGTTTTCTAATTGACTTGTGTTACAACGATGTTACTTGTTTTTTGAATTGACTCATGACTTGCCAATGTAATGATCCATTGTCCATTGACACACGCAATGACTTGATTTTGTAATAGAGAGAGGATCATGCAGCGAGAGAATGAACTATAGGGATTGAGTTGCTACATTCTGCAGAAGTGAGGAATTACTCTGATATGTTTATGCATCTGATACTATGAAATATACTGTCTTTTTGTTTGCTGTCTTATGTGGAAACCCTCATTGAGGAAAATCCAGGTTGGTGACCTTTTGTCAAGTATGATTCTGTGAATGAGGTAGTCATGGTGTCTATTTGACAGTCAGCTTATTTGTAATGTTATTAATGTTTGTGTGTATTCAGTGTATAATTTTTATACTTACATATGTTATATTCTTTCCAGTTTTACAGTTTAGAAATATGAGTATGACCTTTTTTAATTAAATAAAAAGAAAGGAGAATAGCTGCAGTTCTTATACCTTGACCAATGTAAAGGGCATTCATCTGCTTGTGCGCTTTTTTTTCCTCCTTCCCTTTCCTTTAAGATGCCTTTTAACTGATGCTAGTTTTACCTGTCGCACATGTCTTTTTTATGTATGAATGAGCATAGTACTAGGATTACCATTGATCCATTTTAGAATCCAGTCTCTTCAACCTCTTCTCGCTTTTGATTAAGGCTGGTTTCGTCTGAATATCCTCAGCTAGTATCATAGATTCGGAACCATGTTCATGCTATTCAGATGATGTCAACATTGAACCATTTGTTCTTTTGGCTTGGAGATTTGATTTGTCAGGATGGTCTGATGTTTGATCTGAGTGTTACTTTTTATTTGTAATATGAACACATTAAAAAACTGGATCTATCCTGTCTATTTCTGATGTTTAGTGATGCGCATATTTGGTCTTCTTTCCTCATCTTCTTGTGTCTTATGGATAGTCATATGTAATTGCAGGATTTTGGTAGAAGGAAGAGAGACAGAAAGATTTCATTATGATTCTGGGGGAACAGTTGCCATATTTTTAAGTTGATAAGTATTATTACTGCTGCTTATATAAAGGTACCTAATCAGGGTGTGCCAAAGTAATTTCTAAATTCTTCTTGTCAAGTTGAATAAAATAGCAATACATGTTTAGTCAAATAGATCCCTGATAAGGCCCTGTTTATTATTTTATATGTTGCTTTGTGCTATATTCATTTGGAAACTGATCAAGATATTTAATCGGCATTGCCTTTAAAGATATTAAAGATATTGGGAATGGAATTGATTCACATGCAACCTGTGGATCACAAGTGAAGTGAAATAGATTTAGAGCCTTAAGATGTTAGTAGGTATATTGCTTAAGTTTCATCTTTCTAATTTGAGATCATTGCATTCTTCAAGGGGCGAAGTACTTTTTGGAGGTAGAACTGAGCATTTTTGGGATCTGCATATTCCGTGTTTAGAACCTTTAAGCTGTGCGACTGGTAGGTGGAGTGCCAGATTTAGTTTAAGGTTATTGCGTTGTAAATTTAGGTGCATATGTTGCATGGTGCAAGCATATATGGTACAGAATTGGGGAAATTCAGAAACAGTAGCTATTTTATGGTAATTGATAAAGCTACACGGATCTTTTACTGCATGAATATAGGAAACTGAATATTGTCTTCTGCTGGAAATTTCTTAAGATAAATAATATTATGAGTCATTAGTAATAATTATCTTTCCTTAAGTTGAGGGTCCTGTTTGTTGTGTCTTTTGTCAATGCATTTGCCTCTGCGGTTATAACATTCTATTTTCAAACTGATAAAAAAAGTTCACAAATACCATGATGAAAGGTTTTGTTATTATGAGTTTATCATGATTTAATGAATTGCCTTATTGCCTCTAAAGGTTTTGCTAGGTTCTATCAAGATGTATCAAATTAGATGAAGCGAGAAACTTCAAGGGAATAGAAAATTGTATAAAGTACAACTAGTGAGGCTCTCAAGGGTTTGGCGTAGCACTAATTCCAAAATCAGTCCTTCATTATTAAAAAAATTTTGCTTGTGCAAATGTATGTAACCTTTTTTTGTGGAAGAGATTGTACACGATGTTTGTGGAAGTAGCAAGCCATGAGTTGTCGGAAAATGGCATTTGGAACCAAATCTTCCACCTTTCACAACTAATATACAGTTGCATGTATGGTTGATGTAGGACAAGATTGAAGTAATCTTTCCTACAAATACAAGCGGAAGATCAGAAAAATTTGGCACTGTTCACGGATGAACAGTAACAGGGTGAAGAAAGGAAGAAGAGGAGGAAGTTTGGGGAATCGCAAGGAAGAAAATCAACTAACTAAAATCAAATAAATTGGAACTTTATTAATCAATCTCTCACTACCTAGAATAGCTAATAACAATAGTATTTATAAACTTATGACTTACCTAAAAAAATAGAATTCTATTATGAATAGCATCAATAGTCCAAGCTAGTTTGTTGAACTTCAATCCAAGACTCCAACTAATAGCAGCCTTTAACAAGACACCATCCATAGTCTGGTGCTCATGCCTCAAAATGGTTGAGATGTCAAGTAGCTTTTTCCTTTGGGGCTGCATGGTGCACTTGGGTTATGAAAGCTTGGTCTTTAAGATACAGTGCGTGACCTCATCTATAGAATATTGCTTCCATATTCTCCATTAGCTTCTGATCCCAAGCTGAAATTATTTTGACATCGGTTTTAGTCTTGTAAAATAGGATTTCTAAATGTGATGCTTATTTCTTTCTCTCTCTTTTTTTTTTTTGGGGGGGGGGGGCGGGGGCGGGGGCGGGGAAAGAAAGTTTGTTATATTTAGTTGTTAGAGAAGCAGATAGAAGAATGAGAATCATAAATTTTGGAATTTGAAATGTTATTCTTGCAGTGTTCCAGTTAACTTATGTTAACAAACCTGTTTTAATTTCTTCTCTAATGTTGCTATTGACAGAGTGCAAGCGGCACTGGAGGTAATAACTTGATTGTTTCTGGTGTTCAGCCATGTTTTTTAGTCACTGAAGCCTTGGAGTGCCAGGGGAATGGACTTGCTGTCTTTGCCTACTGTCAGTGTGTATAAATGATGTTAAGTGGGCAAAAAGGTCCCAATGCTCTTAATATATTCAAGTGGAAATGGCGAAGTGAATCATCGTTAACAACAGGATTGCTTAATGATGTACCTCCAGAAATTGAATTGTCTGACTACCGCAGAGCACCAAGTCCTGGAAGTGAGAGCCCTTCGGGGCTTCTTAATGGTGACAGCTTGAATGTTGAACCAATTTCTGATTTGGACCTGTTTTTTGAGAGGCTCTATAACTACTATTGTGAAAAAGGTCTTTGGTGTATCATTATAAAGTGGATATTTGAACTTCTGAGTCTGGCTTTCACCATATGCTTTTCTGGATTTTTTTTACTATATGTTGATTGGAATGGCCTTCGAAATGCCAAATGTGGGATGGATGCAGTGGAATCTGGAATTAAGCCTTGTGATCTGGCCAAGGAAGCCCTTCATCAGCATCCCTTGACACCTTTTACGTTGACGAAAGCTATAATTGTTGGTTATTTGGGAATATTTTCTATCTACTGGATCTTTTGTTTTTTGAGGTTCTTTGCACAGTTGAAGGACACCCTAAAAATCCGTCATTTCTATTACAATAGGTATATCTAATTGTTCGTTGAAGAAATATATGCTACGTGGTGTTTGACAAAATTCTTTTTTTTCCAACGTTTTTTTTTTTTTATTGTTTGAGGGGGCGGGGGTAGAGGAGTGTTCTTTATAGAAATATATGCTACATGGTGTTTGACAAACTCTATTTTTTCCTCTTTATTTATTTTTCCTTTTTTTTGGGGGGGGGGGGGGGGTGGTTGAGGAAGGGATGGCAAAGGAGAATATTCTGTCTGTTGAGTATCAATGACATGAGACTTTTCATAATACAGTGTAGATTATTGACAAGGATTTCACATCTTCTCTGCAGTCTGCATGTGACGGATAATGAAATAAAAACCTTGCCATGGGCGTTGATTCTTGAAAAGGTTGTTCAGACACAAAGTTCACAACAGTTATCCGTGGTTAAGGATCTTTCCATACATGATGTGGTAATGCGACTGATGAGAAAGGAGAATTACTTGATCGGAATGCTTAATAAGGGGGTGCTTGCTTTTCCTATTTCTCCCTGGATCCCTGGTGCTGGTCCAGCTGTCAAATTTGGGCCAAATGGTGTGCGACATCGGTTGATACTAACAAAAACCCTTGAATGGACGTTGAATTGGTGTATACTGCAGAGCATGTTTGACAGGTAAGTTCCCTTTACTTTTTTTTATCTATTCTTTTCTTTCTCAAAAATAGCTCATGAGACTTGCAGAGTCAATAGTCAAGTAGGTTGAGCCTTCTATAGTGCAGTCCTGCAGTTTCCATCTGTACTGCAATTATATGTTACAAGTATTCACTCTCACTTGTCAGTTTAGTGATGGTGCTGAAACATGCATAGTTTACATACATATATGATACCATTGGTTTATACTTAGGTTTTGCGTTTGTAACATAGACACTGAATTTAAAGCGAAGTTTCTAGTTGCTACTGCAACCAAAGAAATATTTGTGAAATGTTGTTGGTTGTACAATTTATTTCTTCAGCTTTTCATACTGGTCAGCTAAGAAATGCAGCATCATTCTAGGTTTACAGCTTGTGTAGAGCATTACATTGTAGTCAAACTTGGAGACTTTAACATGTTGGATTTATGACAGATTACACCAGTTGTACCAGAAATTTATACTCGTGATGCACTATAAAGCCATGCATTCACCCCTCGATTAACTCGATGCATATTTGTCACTGCATTTCTTAGTTGCTTATGATGTTTGTTATTCATTGGTTTATGTTGTTTGGATGTGTCTTACTATGTTACAAAGAATTGATTTGGTTAAGAGTAGCAACAATCTATATGTTTCCAATACTGGCTATAGTCTTCTGAGCTAATCGTTTTTCTCTGCAGAAATTTTCGCATAAGAAGTGAATTCATTTCTGATCCTAAAACATTAAAGAAAAGGCTTATGATAGTTGGCTTTGCCATGCTTCTGCTTTCTCCATTTCTTGTCATATTCATGCTGGTCTATCTCTTCCTAAGGCATGCTGAACAGTTCTATAATCATCCGACTACAGCATCATCTCGAAGATGGTCAAATCTCTCAAAGTGGATATTTAGGGAATTCAATGAGGTATCTTCTTTCACTTCATGTAAATGTCTGTTGAAAGTAAATGAATTTTTGTGGCCTTTTTCTTTTCTTGTTTTCCTTTTTTATCTTTACTTTTGTTTTGTATTTGTCTTGTGGAGAAAGAACTTAGAATATCTTGTTGTAAGTGTTTTTTGGGGGAAATGTATTTTGGGATTTGTAGCAAACATTTATTTTAGAAGCTATACACAATTGGAATTAATCTCTTTGACTATATCAGCTTTTCTGTTCAGAAATTCATGGACTTTGGGGAAGTGACCTTATATATCACAGAAAACTGTTTGATAGAGAGTATTATACCATTTTGTGGATGTTTGATTCATCAACAAGCTGTTGGTAGTCGAACAAATTTGTAGGATAGCTTCTCAAGGATTAGAATGCATAGCAAGCAGCAAGTGGGCAGCAGTAATATGGGACTGAAAATTAAGAAGGAATGACACCTTAAAAAATTTGGACATTATGTCTAAGGCTGGACTGCATGACACAACCCCTAAGAAGACACTAAAGGCTGCAAGATTATCAACTTAAATCTGTCTCATCTGTAAGAGAGTTACATAATGTATAGGCTACTAAACCTGTTCTTACCCTGTCTGATGCACCTCTTACCATAAAAGATAAGATTTCCCTCAACTAATACAACCTATGAAAAGATTCTAACTCAACTATAAGACAAGGTGTTAGAAATATTTATAAATCTTATAAATTCCTGCAAAACAGCAGAATTGCCTAAGTACCTTCATATTTGAAATTTCAGAAAAGACTAAAAACCATAAAACTAGACTTGTTTCTTGAATATATTATTGAAGTACTTCGAGCTCTCAAACAAGCTTTGTATGTTCCAATGCATGTCAGACAAACTAATGCTTTTTTTGGAATTCAGAAATCCTTCATGTTTACTTCTTGGATAAGTTACCTTTTACACCGACATAGTTTAGCATCCAGATCCATGAAGACTATTATTATCTATCAACAATTTTTTTTTGGCACCCTTGTGCTTCTCATTTCTGTGCAATTTTAATTTTTCTATTAGAAGTTTAAGTCAAAAGCTAAAAAGTAAGCCTTTTGAAATAAAATAGATGAACCCTTTGGACCAGATTTTCTTTTGTTTTTCTCTTTATTTTTTTTTTCCTTTTACTTCTTGCTTTCTTCTGTTTTCTTTGCCTTTCATTTGGTTTGTTGTCATCTTTGTTGAGTTTTATTCTTCCCCACTGTCCTGCCACCTCACCTCATCTCTTCCTTCCAGCCTGGTAATACACATTCCCTTCTTGCTGTGTCGTGACCGGAGGCTGGTGGGTTTTATTTCAGCATAAAGCTAGAGGTGGTTCTAGTATTCTTATAGCATGGCTAATCATTTTGAGTGTTCAGTCTTGATTTGGGTAGGCAAATTGATAGGTCCAACGTTTTTTGTTAACTCAGAGGTTGCAGTTTTCATGCATCTTTGCTGTTATTTGAAAATGTAGCTGTGTTTTATGGGTGGAGGGAACAATTTTTATTTTAGTACCTTGTTTGGCGGAGATTTCATGGAGTTGCCACTTTTTAGCTTTGTGGTATTTTCTGTTTGTATTTAGAAAATTTAAAGGACAACCTATGTGGGATAAACAAAAGGAGTCTGGTGATGTAAAAATTATTTGTTTTTGGGCATTGAGTACTAGTTGTTGGTGGCAGTTGCCGACAGCTGTCCATTTGCCAACTTGACCAATAGTAGTCGAAATTCGCCAGCAATGGGAGAAGGAAGCATCTTACTTGTATTATTATGCAAATCCGATGATTGTCTCTTGAAGGCAGCCACGAACTTTGCGATGTAAGATGAGTTTAATGTCAAACCCAGATGCTTAAAGCAGAGGATGCAGAATCTCTATCTTTGTTGCTCCTGATAACGGCAATGTTGGTGGAATGGGCCTGTGGTTGATGGTGGTCATTGGGATGGCTGGAGCTCTGTCGATGGTTGGAGTTGGAAGAGGGCTCTGAACGGAGAAGATAAAGAAGAAGAAACAGATAGAAAAAGAAAAAGGGGAAAAAAGGGAGCAACTAGTGCAAAATGAAAATGTGAAAATCATAAAAAGCTTCTTCAAGGGATGTGTTTGTCAATCTATTATGTCTATCAAATTTAACTGAGAAATCTTAGGAATACCTACAATTTGTTAAAAGCATGGGGTGTAAAGGATAAATTTGTAAACAATAAGGGGTTTATGAGTCCGTATTCTTAACTACTTGGGGTACAAGGTTGTTTTCTCTTTGCTTTTCCTTGAACTCTTCATTGACAGCATCATTACCATAACCAAGTCTTGACCTAATATGCATGAGCTATTGTTCTGGGTTTAAGTAGTGGTAGAGGTTCCTGATTTGACTTGGATTGAAATCTTGTTCTCCTTTTGTACTTCTGCTATGTTGGTGAAACATTACTTCGCAAAGCTCTATGGTAATGGTTATAAAGGACATATTTGTTTTTATATTAGGATTTTGAAACATTTTAGCTTGCATGTTAATTACAACAAAGTACAGAAACCAAGACCATAATTTTTCACTCATTAATTTTTTGACTGAGCATATTTTTAGCAGTATTAGAAGCAGAAGTAGTATAATTTTTTTCTAACTTGTATGTTTTCACTTATTTCCCACATGATTGCTTTATCATCTCATTACGAAGTTGATGTCTAGGCTTCTGCAAGGACCTGTGTTCTTAGCTTCTGATCATGAAAGCATTGGGGAAGGCATCTGTTTTAACTCTAGCTTTTTTTTTTTATAGATCATGAATTATCCTTTCAGGTTTTAGATATGCTTCTATAGCATTTAGTTGGAATTCCCTTTCTTTAGAAAGAATTCTGGGTGAAAAAAAGAGAATTTGTATAAAAGGAAGATATAGATATAGAGTTATACTAACTAAAAAAATTGAAATGAGTATAAGGGAAAGAAATAAGATAAGATTCCACTTTTCTTTTCTTTTTATTTTTTGTTTGGATTTGTCACTATGTGAATGTCATGGCTAGTTGGATATTGATTTTTCTTATCTTTTTGTTCAGGTTGACCATTTCTTCAAGCACCGGATCAATACCAGTATTCATCATGCTTCTGAATATCTAAAGCAATTTCCATCACCTGTGATATCAATTGTTGCAAAGTTCATCTCATTTGTTTCTGGTGGCTTTGCTGCTATTCTCATCATCATTGCCTTTCTGGAAGAATCTCTGCTGGAAGGCCATGTAAGATCTTGTACTTGTGCACAGAAACTGTTAACTGAGAGTTTACAAGCGCAATTTAATGAAATCATATTCTGAATGTTGCAGATATTTGGTCGCAATTTGTTTTGGTATGCAGCAGTTTTTGGAACTATAACAGCTATTAGCCGTGCTGCAGTGACAGATGACCTTCTTGTCCTTGACCCAGAGGGGGCGATGTCACTTGTTGTCCAACATACGCACTATATGCCTAAGCGGTGGCGGGGAAAAGAGAATACTGAAGCTGTTAGGATGGAGTTTGAAACCCTATTTCAGGTGTTATTGATTGTGGTTATTTGATTTAATCTGGTTCACTTAATTTATTAACCCGCTCATCCTAAGATTAGGATGTGTTTAGTGGCTGAACTCTTAGGAGTTGACATGTACTGCTTGGGTGATTTTCCTCTAAGCCGGATACTTTGTGAAAGCATTGACTCCATGCTTTTTCATGCTTTTCTAGGAACACTTTTCCTTTGTATCCGTCAGTAGGTCAACAAAAAAAGTAGTTTTTGACTGCATGAGTTCTTTATTAACATTTTCTAACACGAGGAAATTGCTTGTACAGTACACAGGAATGATGCTGCTAGAGGAGATGGCTTCAATCTTTCTTACCCCATACTTACTGCTATTTGTTGTCCCAAAGGTTTTATCCTTGATTTGTTATAATTATCAATTCTACTTTTGCTAGCTACAATGATTGTAAAATCTTATGAACATTGAAGACTTTGATTGAACTTGAATATGCTATTTTTGCAGCGGGTGGAGGATGTTTTGCAGTTCATTGCAGATTTCACCATTGATGTTGAAGGTGTTGGTCATGTTTGCAGGCTAGTGTTTAACCATTTTGCGTGATACTTTTTTTTTTGTTTCAGAATATTCAAAATATTGCTTTATGAGCCAATTTTGCTTTATTCAAAACCCTGAACAGTTCAAAGCTTCTCTTTCTGGCAGTTTTAGTGTCTTTGATTTCCAAAATCATGGCAATTCCAGATATGGTTCACCCTTTAATTCACCTAGCATTCAGAGGAGTTCCCAAGGCAAAATGGAGAAATCGTTCTTGAGGTATTACCATATGTGTTTTTAGTTATGAAGCTTCTTTCTGATAATTGTTGTATTCTTATTGTTCCCTGTATTATGATAATATATTGAGTTTAATGATGATTTTCATCGTGCTAATCTTTTCTGCATGCCTGCAGCTTTTGCAGTAGCTACCCTTCTTGGGAACCAAATGATCAGGGAAAGCTCTTTTTGTCAACTCTTGAGAAATTCAGGGAGCAACAGTTGCAAGTTCAGGCACTACGACCAGCATATGTCAATTCAAGGATGCCGCAATTTACTCCAAATCATAGAGTTCTAAGTGTTCGAAACAGCTACTTATCGAGAGAAATTCCATTCAATTATTTAGGAACTGGCTATCGGTTAAGTTCACTCTCGCCAATGGATGGCGAGCAAAAAGACTATCCATATATACTGGACTGGTATTATACCTCACAACCTCAACATTCCACCAATGATTTAATAGAGATTTCATCAAGTCCTTCAGGTGTTGTTGAGGAATGCAATAATCATTTGTGGATGTCATCTCATTTGGCACAAAATGAAGCAACATATGAAGAGAATTGGGGACACCTTTTTGAGGACCGGGCAGGCAGACAGCTTGAAGCTTCAACATCAGCTCCTCTCTTTCGGGACAGTGTGCTACGACATCATGACTTCAACAATGCCCAAGACCCAACCACTAGCCACTGGTGGGCGAGACGTCGACCGCAAGTTGTAGATCCGCGGACAAGTTTTCTTGAGCCCCCAAATTTCAACCGTCAAACAAGCCATTATTACGATAGTCTCTCAGATAGAAGTTTAGAGGAACATGAACACTTGGACTGGAGAAATTCCAGTAGGCTGTCTCGAACTTTCCTAATGGATGATAATGGAGGAGATTTTAATCTTCCATTTGATGATATTTACAGAAGGCATTCTGAAACCTAGTGTACGTGTGAACTGCAGATATTCTTATTTATTCTCTTCTATACGGTTTTAGACCATTGGGGTGTTTGTGTCAGCAACATAGAAGGGTTCACCATTTATATGTTTCGCACGACAGGCACACTTAATTCTTTGTTGTATATAATTTGTTATGTAGTTAGAGACAACAAATAGTCCTCGTGTTGATTTGGAGGGTCAAGGCGACAAGTCACCGGGTATTCCTCTAATTTGTAAAATTGATCAACCTTATTTATTTATATATTCTCTGCTTAATGCGAATGAATTTATTTGTGCACTTGTGTGTTGTATACGGGATGATACTTTGAATCGCATCTTCAATACGAGAAAAAAATCATGTGCTGTTTATTGAACTTTATTTATTCATATTTGAATACGTGGTTCCAAGCAAGAAATAAATATTTAAACATGTTGCGTGAATCACGTGGTTTGGGTGAATTTTATGTTGTAATTGTTAGAAGTGTTCACCAATTAATGATTTCAATATATTTTTTTTGAAATATCTATTAGGGATATTCTTCAATTTTGTGATTGTTAAAAGTGTTTACCAACTAATGATTTTAATATTTTTTTTTGAATTATCTATTTGGATATTTTTCGATTTCGTGGGACTTATGATCGTCAGGGTTGACAATCAATGCTACTTTGTGTCAATGTGATTCATGTTATTCATGATAGGCAATAATTAATGTTATTGTATATTTGATGGCTTAAATGTGATGGAAGATGACTTCATATGATATGAGATAAAAATTAATATCTTATGATGGCATAAATGTGATGTCTGATGACATCAATCAGGGCATAAATAATGTAAATTTTTTTAATATTATCTTGTATTTTATGTTTGATGACGTAAATGTTATGGCAGATGATGTTAATAATAATGAATGTCATCTTATATTTGACGGCATAAATGTGATTTCAAATGACATCAATCATGACATCAAATACAAAGTTGTCACTTAACTAGCTCCCATAGAAGATTATGTGTGTGCAACAAGATGGAGAAATGGTTGAAGAGACAATTGACTATGTACAAGATGATGTTCATAGCTTGCCTGTTGAAGGGAATGTTGACAAGGTAATTGTATTACCACATTCATATTAGCTTATTTAATTGACCCAAAATATTTATCAAAAAAAAAAAAGACCCAAAATAAATTGCTAATTACTCACTACTAATGCCGCATTTAGGTATCAATCCTATAGTATACTGATCTCTTGTGCGGAGATATACAAGTTAGCATCTATCATTGTTTTAATGAAACATATGGTCAGTACTTACTCCAGCATGGTAAACTAGTTGTGTACTAGTATTTCTAATGGCTGATTCTATCACATTTATTCGTGAAGGTGGGGAGTGATAGTACTTGTTGAATCTTGCAACTCGAGGCAAACTCTTGGGGAGAAATAAAGGATGAAAAACTGGGAAGTGATTAAGGATGCTACTTCTAAGGGAACACAGGGAACTCGGGCATGTGCGCTGACATTGACATTATAAGCTAGCTCATGTACAACCCAACTTGATATATTAACGCCAAAGTATTAAGTGCTGTGAAGAAGGTACTTGCAGATTAGATTAGGTATACTTGCTAAAATTTTATGCTTATGATGCTACAATGATTATTCTTGTTATGTATACATTAACAAATAATAAGGGCTTCAATTACTAATAATAACACATTAAAGCTTGACCTCAATGCAAGTTAAAAAATAAATGAAACCATTAACACTACTGAATTAGTGGTTCAATGACTAAAGGGTTAATTACATCCACCTCCCCTGTGGTTCGGCCAAATTACCAAATGAACCCTGTGGTTTGACCAAATTAAATTCTAACCCTTGATTTACCAAACGTTAAACTCATTGTTAACGACATAACCAAAATAGTGAAATGATCAAAATAACCTTAGTTTAAATATATTTACCTCCTTTCAGGTTTGCTCAAATTACAAAATGACCCCTATAGTTTAGCCAAATTAGTCCAATCAAATAAAATAATTACATGCTTATCAAAAGCGTCTATAATTATCTAAAGGATAAATAAATAAAAAAATAACTATGCGCAATCATTGAAAACACTAAAGGAAAAAAGGAAAAATATTAATAAAATCTAGATAGAGTATTGGATACAGTAAGAAGATTTATTTTGATTTGTGTATAAAAAGAAATTATATTTCGAATCAAGAAAAATCTTTATCATAAATTTAAAGTGGAGATTTTGTTTTAGTCTCTAAAATTCTTCCACGAAATTTTACTTTGACCTTTAACAATTGCTAATTATATTAATAAGTGACAATGGAACAAAAGCAAATCAATTAAAGTATATTTTCTGAATTTGTTAAAAATTTATTGTATATAAGAAATAAAATTTGGTGTCATGCAAATATACATAAAAATTATTGTTCATTTCCAGTATTTGTTAATAGTGGGCCAGATTAATGTTGTCACTAATACTATATAACCAAAATTTTTGTTACCTTGATTGTTGCTTGTAAGTATATAACTGAATTTTTTTCACTTTCATTGTACCTTATAATAAGAAAGGATTAGCGATTAAAGAGCATATTGAAAATTTTACAAACAATAGTATTGATATTATTTAATTAAAATAACGTCATAGAAGTCGTTTTGTAATTTGGACAAATCTCAAGGGATGTAATTGTAATTAATTCAAATTGAAAAAGGGTATTTTAGAATTTTTAGTCAAATATTTTGATGATGTAAGCATATTCTATGACAAATTTAACGGCAAGGGTGCATTTGATATGCATTTGTGATTTTATGAGTTTATTAGTTAAATATTTTTTTATTCAAAGGGTTAGACCGTAATTTGGTCAAACCACAGGTTTCGTTTGATAATTTGGCCAAACCACAGGGGAGGTAAATGTAATTAACCCATAACTAAACCCACATAAACCTTTGAAGTTATACTGATGTTTATACAGATGGATTCAATAAATAGCATATTTAAGCTTTGACAAAGTACGAGAATCAAACTTTAATTAAATAGCAAGTGAAATGGTAGTCACAATTACCAATAATATTTTTAATAATCTGATAGTTAATCGCATTTCCATGATTTGAATATGAATGGTCTCCTCTTCCCTTTTCAACTGTAAATTGATCTTCAACAACCATTTCAACAACTACCATCATGTCAAGAGTATTGGCATATTCATCACAAAGACCAATGAAAGGTTTGCACGTAATATGAAAATTAAACAAACGAATATAGAATATGATAATTTTCAGCCGTGATTAAACTCTCAGGAAGTTGTAATATCTTTCTTACCTCTGCATCTGGGTAGTGGTGGTAGTGATTGCCACGGCTAAGAGGGTTTGTTCTAACTATTGAATACTTTGTGATTTTAAATTATCTAGTTTTCATAATTAACAAACAAATGATAAAGTAATCTAACAACTTATGCAATATTAGAAGACTTCACAATGAGTCTTCCGCTATCTATAGCTTCTATCTATGACATTTTTGATAGTTAATTATATTTCTCTGCCTTCCATTTGGTTGTCAATTGGCTCTGGATATATCTTCAATACACTTTCTATTTTTTTATCTTCTACAGACATACACAATTAGACCTTCTTCAGTCCTATTCCTTCTATACAGCACCCTTTTTTTTGGCCTTCAGATGTTGCCCTCAATTTGGGTGCAATTTTGGCCCAAATTTACTCTTTTGTATATTATTATGAAAATTCTATTATAGATTGGAGCTAATGTGCATCTAGTTTCATATAAAATATGAGCCTTATGCATCCTATCCTAAATTTATGTGAGATACTCTATGTAGGCAATTTTTTTCAACAAACATTGCACATCAATAAGCTCTTCTTGCAATTGAGGTAAATTGACACTACTTAGGTAACGTATTATTCTTATTTTAGTCCTTTGTCATTTTCGAATGGACTAATTTTTGCCAATCGAATATTAAAAAAAAAACCAATTGAATCCTATCTATTCATTTTTCTAATTAATTTTGGTCTTCCAAGCTTTGATAAAGGCTGATTTAGTTCCTTGTATTTCTATTTCCAATAAATTATAAATAGAGTACTCTACAAAACTTTTTGGTAAACTATCATAGAGGTTCTTGAACTAAGGTTCTATTCAGTTCTCAAACTATCAAGAAGCACCATTAAATCCTTGACTATGTTTTCAGACTCGAATTGGACTAGTTAGTCAGACAGGGAAATGGCCAGGCATTCGGTCCAAGTCAAAACTAAAAACCGATTAGTAAAAAAATTGGCCAAAGTCAGTCAAAATAGGGTTTGATCAGGAACCGTGCGAACATTTAAAATTTTTGTTTTTTTAGGCTAGGTTTTTGGGGGGACAAATTTGACCATGTTTACTAATTTTGACTAACGATTAAAATTGGAAAAACCTAATCCACTGAAGGAAAAAAACCTAAAAGGCTAAAACTTCAATTCAATCCTTTGGTTTGGTAACGTGACTGCTGTCGGAGGCAACTGGGTAGTGGTGGTGCTAGTGCCTCTTATCTTCCTCATCATTGATAGAGAAAAGGAATTGAAGGCTCAGGAAGAAGCCGAAGCTGCTCTTGCAAAACAGAGGCAAAAGGAGGAGGAATTACATGGGAAACAGGAGAGGGAACAGGTAATTTTTTCTAAAGTTTCCTTCCATTATGTGATTACCAAGTATTGCCTGAAGTGTATTAGTTGTATGGTCATGTTTCTTATTTGTGCTTTTCCTTTTTCTTCCCCCCTTTTTAAGATTAATTTTGATGTCCAAATGGACGGTCATTATGTGCTTTTCTTTTTTTTTCCCCCTTTGTTTTCTGTCTTGAAAATATCTTCTTCAAGTATCCTTACTTGATCTTCAACCAAATTTTCTTCACACTTTATTTTTACACATTTGTTTGAGACCTTGTGTAGACACCAAATTTTGACACACCCTTTAAGAAGAAAATGTATTTTACTTCATTTGGGGGATACTTTTTATTTTTTAGGGGCTAATTGTAACTTTTATGTAAATTATGTCTAATTAGTTGTATTAGGGGCAAAATGGTAATTTCACCATGTAAATATTATTCTATTTTATTTATTTTATTTCTTACCTACATAATTTTACTGTTTGATCATTATTTTTAATTTTAATGCTTTTTGGGAGTCATTTATTATTTATTTAAAATTTTAGTATTTTTTAATTCAACGGCACATTTTCCAATGCACTATTTTTACAAGAATTTTCAATTGAAAAATTTTATATATGCATTTTGTATATTCATAAATTTTCTGTAAAAATTTTTCATGATTTTTAGAGGTCGTTTAGTATTTATTTAATTTTTGTCTTTTTGCTTAGTAAGGGCACATTTCCCAAGAATGCGTTAATCTTAAAATCTTTGGGTGAAAAACTTTAGTATATGTGTTTTATGTAATAATATATTTTGTGTAAAATTTTTGTGAATTTTAAGAGTCATTTAGTATTTTTGTGATTTTCATAATTTTTGGCATATTATGTCACGTTTTCCAATGCACCTTTGTTTAAGGATTTTGTGTGAAATATTTTATATGTGCATTAAATATATCTATAGATCTTAAGTAAAAAATATTTACTAATTTTAAAGACTATTTGGTACTTATGTCAAATTGTATCTTTTTGTCTATAACATGTTTTTCAATGGTGAATTAATTTTAAGGTTTTAATTTTTACTATTATCGAATTTTCTTTCCTAGTAATGATGAATTTTAGTTTCAGTTCTTTTTAATTTAATTCTAAGGAGTCCATTGGTTTTTATTTTTTATTTCCCCTTATTTTTCTTACAAATTTCTTCCTTTAAAAAAAAAAAAAAGAAGAAGGGAGAGCCAAACAGCAACAACGTTGGTTGTTGCTGTTTGCTTTTTGCCATGGCTGATAGCAGCCATACTCTCTCCCATCATTACAATCACTTCTTGTTTAATCCCATCACCACTCCCAACTTGCACCAAATTCAGTAGACTTTAGGGGATTTTGGGTAGATTTTTTTTCTTCTCTAACCACTCACCATCATCACAAGTCTCCCATCTGTTTTTTCCTTCAATCCTCTCTGCAACACAGAGAGCAGACATCACAAAAACACACTTCACTTACTCTTCTCTCTCAGCTCCCTCATTGCACAAACACAACACTCCCTCAATTCTCTCTGCCTTCCCTCTCAAAATACACAGAATTCACTCTGGCATAGACAATTCACACACACCACCCTCATCAGTCCACCTGCACGGAGACCAAACCAATTCACTCTCAACTCTCTCTGCCTTCCCTCCCATAATACATAGAATTCACTCTGGCACAGACAATTCACACACACCACCCTCATCAGTCCACCTGCACGGAGACCAAACCAATTCACTATCAACTCTCTTTGCCATCCCTCCCAAAGCACACACCTTCACAATCTATCCACTCCCAATTCATTCTCTCCATCTTGCACACTAACACTTGCACACACCTGCACAAAAACAGCCCAAAAGCTCATCCAAATCACCGAAAAACAGCCACAAATCACCTGCAATATTAACCCAAAAACCTGCACAAAATCACAAACACAAACACACACCTCACGCGTCACTCTCTCTGCCTCTCCTTCACCATAAACACGCACATTACACACACACACACGGCACACACATTACCAGTTTCAAACACACACACGCACAATACACACAAACACATTGCACACCCCTGCAAAAACAAACCACAATCAATCCAAAATTCCAGACTACTGGCACCACCCCATCACCTTTGGTTCACCAATCATCATAGCCATTTACACAGGAACTATCAGACCTCCACCACCACCACTCCATCGAACCACCAGCAACAGCAACAACTTCACCACCATCACCACCAACCCCTTCCACCCGAATCAGGTAACTCTCAGCCTCCCCAATTTGGTTTTTGCATAATTCTTAAATCACACTAAAATCACGATTGCTGGTTTATTTTGTGATGTTGTTGTTTATGGGTTTTTATATGAGATTTTAAAAATCAATTTTTTGAGGAATTAGGGGAAGAGCGGAGAGAAATTGAGAGAGAGAGAGAGAGAGAATCCGGCAATAGAGAGGAGAAAGAGAAAGGAAAGAGAGGTCTGGAGAGGAGAGAGAGAGAGAGAGAGAGAGAGAGAGAGAGAGAGAGAACGAATCAGAAGAAAAAAGAGAGAAAAAGAAAAGAAATCTGGGAAGAAGAAAGAAAGAAGAAAGAAAAGAAAGAAGAAAAGAAAAAAAAAAGAGAAAATTGGTAAAAAGAAAAAGAAGAAGAAGTGTTATGCAAAACTACGTCGTTTTGACATAAACGACGTAGTTTTGATTAGTTTCTTTTATTTATTTATTATTTATTATTTTAGCAGATTATATATTTACGTTTTGCCCCCTTAGGTTCTTGATTGTTTGATTATGCCCTTCAATACTTTTAGTTTACTTCATTTAAGTCCTTATTTATTTAAATTGACCCCTAGAATTTGTATTTCATTTCAATTATGTCCAAAATAATTGTTATTTAGTTTTAAACTTGCTGGAAATTATATTTTGCCCCTTTAGCTTGCTAGAAGTTGCAATTTTGTCCCTTAAGTCTTGTTGAAATTACGTTTTTGCCCCCTAGGTTTGCTCTAGTTTGCATTTTACTCCCTATGCATTGCTAGAAATTCTATTTTTGGCCCTAGAATATTGCTGAAATTTATATTTTTGCCCCCCAAGTAACTAGAACTTGCATTTTCACTCTTGGATGTTGTTGAAAATTATAATTTGGTGTTTAATACTTGTTGGAATTTACAAATTGGGGCTTATTGTTGCTGTAAAGTTCATTTTATCCTTGAACATTGCTGGAAATTGCAATTTAGTACTTAAGTTTGCTGGAATTTCAATTTGATCCTCAAATGTTGCTGGAAATTTGATTTTTACCTCACCAAGCTTGCTGAAATTGCATTTTTTGCATTTAAATGTTGCTGTAAATTATGTATTATCCCATAACTTTGCTGAAATTACATTTTTAGCCTTAAGTATTGCTGAAAATTTTTATTTTTGGCATTATGCTTGTTGGAAGTTATATTTTAGCATTTTAAATTTGTTGCAAATTATGTTATTACCTTAACTATGGTTTGAGATTGTAATTTCACCCTTTAGTTTGTGGTAAATTATATTTTTACTCTAAGAATGTTGCCTAAATTTCTACTTTTAACCCAAAACCTTGGAACATTTTTATTTTTTGCAAAAAAAAAATGAATTTAATTAATTCCTCAAGTTTTTTAATTATTTTCTTTTCATATTTTATTTTTATTTTAATGTTCCAAAATTTGTCTTTTATCTAATTAATGTTAAATTAGTTTCTTTATTTCTCTTTTAGTTATTTTGGTAATTCTTAATTGTGTGTTAAAAACTTAATTATGTATTATTGTATTATTATTTATTATTATTATTTTTTATTTATTTTATTTTTATTTTTTTAACTAAACAATTTTTTTCTTTTTTCTAAATATTTAATTATTATTTTTCTTTAATTTTTGTTTATCATTGCTATAATTGTTTTGAACTATTGTGGCATGTTTATAGTGATTAATATGAAATTATTTAATTAATGGTTTATTTATTTAAATAATGGTACCTTGATAAGTTTGTTCCTGTTGTTAGTATTTATACTGAGTCTTCGAATGGGAGGTACCCTTATTTATCCTTCTAATGTTTCTTTATGTGCTCCTATGTGCTCCTATGTGTTTTTCTATATGTTTTTTTTATGTATCTCTTTGTGTTTATAATTTTTATTCATGTGTGAGTATTTATTTATTTATGTCATGTTATTTATTTGAATTTAATTTTTAATTATTCAAAGAAATGTAATAGATAGGTAATATTCTATTTAACAAAAATTTTGTATTTAGATAGATAATGTAATAGATAGTTTATATTTTTATCTATTTAACAAAAGCTTATGTACTTTAGATAGAAAATGTAATAGATAGGTTAGATAGGCCATCTCTTATCTTTTTTCCATTTTTAGATTGTAATTAGGCTTATCCAGTGTAATAGTTAGGGTTTTGTGTGCTATGTATGCTATGTGCTGATGTGTTTTATTCGCTTTTCCTAGGACTTTGCATCTAGAATATTATGCTTATGTGCTATGTGCTCCTATGTGCTATTAATGCTTATATGCGATTATTGTTTTAATTTATGTTTTAATTTATTTATTTTCTTGCTTTATTATGATATCGTTGCCACACTAGTCCAACGCTAGTTGTGGTTAATTCCGGTTTCTTTGCTAGTCCAACGCTAGCGAGGAAATTCTAGAATATGGGATAGTCCAATGCTAGACCCTTAGGTCATTTTAGCATTAGATCACTCCTCGTATGCATTTCATATCATTTCACACACATTTTCTCTTTTAGGCCTTTTTCCATTTTTGCATGGTTTTTATGTATTATTATTCTTATTATCTATTTTTACATATATTCAGTGCTTGACATTTAGGTTACATTTCATATAAAATCTTGGATCATTTGTGTGAATTTTTTACTAGAAATAGTCATCTACTTACGTGGGAAGCGGTGGCGTGCATACCGTTCCCCCCTCCGTGAGTAAAAACATTCAGTCACGAGACATTAGTCCCCCATACCCGTTATGTTGCATCCCTACTTTCTTTGTTCACTTATTATCCATACTACTATTTTCCTTTTCTTTTTTGCATTCCATTTTGCATCTATACTCGTGACTCTATTGAGGTCCAAACTTGGGTTTCGCAATTAATGCGATAATTCCGACCAAACCTTAATGGAACATCTTGTCCCTTAACGATATTTATTTTTAGGACTACGCTTGCATCCATATAGTTACATCCAAATGTGATAAAATCTTAGGATTATATTAGGAAAATTTGGACTAAACCTAACAACTAGTTTCGGCTAGGTTGAAAGGATGCCTTAGGTGTAAACCTTTGCCTTCCCTTTCTTCAACTGTGACTCTCGAACTTTTTTCTCTTGTTTTCAAAGACCTGGAGTTGTCTAAAAGGGTTTTTCCTATTTTTCTTACATTTTTTCTCAAAATCATTTTCTAAATAAATCATTCTCGATTTTTTTACCTTTTATAAAATATTTTCTAGTGACTTGGTACACCGAAACTCAATACCAACTGGCGACTCCCTTTTCACTAAAAACCCTTTTTTAGACTCTATTTTTGGGTTAAAAAATCGTCGCATTTTCAAAGTCCCATCTTAGTCCCTTTTCTTTTTGTTTTCAAAATAAAGCATTTTTTTAAAATAACATCTTTTGTCAAAATATCTTTTATAAAGCATCTTCTAAAAAATCATTTTACAAAAACCTATACTCTTTTTCCAACAAATAAGCAATAAACATATCCTTTTTTCCGTCTTTCAAAAAATGGGGCGCGACTAGGGCTGTTAACGAACTGAGCAGCTCGCGAGCAGTTCGGTCTACTGTTCGACTCGAGTTCGACGTTGACCGAGCTCGAGTCGAGCTCGAGCAGCTCGTATACTAAACGAGCTCAAATTCGAGCAGTAAAAGATGAGTTCGAGCAGCTCGAAATATATATATTAAATATTATATATAAAATTACCAATTTACCCATGCTAATTATATATGAATTTTGAACTCGAGCTCGAACTCAAGCTCGAATTCGAGCTTGATTGTGTTTTCACGAGCGATCTCGAGTCGAGCTCGAACTCTTCCTAAAATTAACAAGCCGAGCTTGAGCTTCGAATTACAAACTCGATCGAGCTCGAGCTCGATCTCGAGCAGCAGTAATTTTAACAAGCTCGAGCTCGAGTTCGGTAGTATTCGGGCTCGGCTCGGTTTGGTTCGTTTACACCCCTAGGCGCGACACCTTGTCACATGAAGATTTGTTACTTGGCCATATGAAGCATCACCAATACAGTTTGGTAAGGTGATTCTTTCTCTAGTAGACATGTTTGAGAAGATGGAAAAAATGTCATTTGTAGAAGTGTCTGCTATCTACTCTATGGAAGGGGATATGCATGATTTACGGTCTTTGTCAAACTTATAGGTCCCTAAGAATACAAAACACAACCTTATTCTTCTTGCTGTTTGATGCAACTTGAACAAATTAGGCTCTAAGTATGACAATCTGGATCAGATTCCTTTGTATATCTCGTGATAGACTATGAATGGTTATACAAGTTACTTGCACAAAGGCCCCCCTGCTTTAGCTTTTTCAATGGAAAACGTGAATTTTGTGCATGAATATCATTCTTCTATGAATTGAGTCCTACTATTCTGTCAGCTATTTTGTTGCCCACTATCTTTGTGCAAACCTATCAAATTTTTTATCCCTAACAGATAAACTTAGCTTTCTAAGGCACTAGTCATTACTGATGCTTCAATTTTATATGCAGAAATGTTAGTGGTGGAACTCTTTAGACCAGTGATCCAAATCATGATATGATCAAATGAAATGCTAATATGTAAGATACGTACGTATTGAGTATCCATGACTCCAAATGTGAACTAAGCTAATTGAATTACATTGGAGTAGTCATAGCCATCTTCATGCCTATTGTGTCACACTATTGAATTTGATTGGTCACTTAGCATTGATATTTGTTCTAATCTAAATAAATAATTGTCATCATTCCAACAGTGTTATCTTCTGAATAGGCATTCAATCATTATCTCGTTTAGCTTTGGCATTGAGTCGTTGATTCAAGCTTCTCTTATGTTTATGAATGTTCTCTTATTTTGCTTAACTTTAAGGAAATATTTTTTTAATTTTGTTTGCTCCTCAAAGAATTTTTATGGAAGGTTCGAATTCACGTTCGACACTAATAAATGAAGAATCAACATCAAAGTCTACTAAAGTCAAAGCCATAGGCAAAAAACTAATATAGCATAGAGATACCTTATATAAGGGCAAAATTTTGAAGGCAAAAGAGTTTTAATATGTCAATATTGTAACTCTACTTTTACAAGCGGTAGTATTAATTGAATCAAGCACCATCTTACAAAAGTCAAGGGTAATGTTGCACCACGTAAAGAAGTGGCTTCTTATGTTCATTTGGCCATGGAACATGCATTGAAAGAAAATTTTCAAAAATTAAGGGTGAAAAAAAGGAAACTTCAAAATTGAGAACCCATTTGGACAAAGTGTAGAGCACTTTGAAGGTGATGGCATTGAAGAAATTCCTTGTCTAAAAGGGAAACTCAGACTAATGTGGGTGAAAAAAGGGGAGAAAGAAAAGCACAACATGGAATTGAAGCTTATATGACAGGTAAAGCTCTTGATCATTCTTAACCAAGCATTAAATTTGTCATTCAAAGTAATGAAAGATGGCATGACACTGACATGGCTATAACTTTATGGTTTTATGATGCAAGTATTTCCAATGAACGCTTGTAATTCTCCTTGGTACCAACAAACTATTGCAAAGATAGCAAGTACGCGTCATGGTTATGAAGGGCCTAGTTATCATGCTTTAAGAGTAAATTTGTTGAAAGATGTAAAGAAACAGGTTCAATTAATTGTAGATAATTTGCGTAGTAAATAGAGTGAAACAGGTTGTACAATTATAGGTGGCAGTTGAAAAAATAATAGGCAACAAAGTTTGATCAATTTTCTTGTCTATTATCCTGCTAGGATCTCATTTATTAAATCTGTTGATGCTTTAGATTTTGGGTACATTACTGAAAATTTGTGTAACCTGTTTGCTGAAATTGTTGAGATAGTTGGGCCTAGTAATATTGCTCATATGGTTACAGATAATGCAAGTAATTATAAAGCTAACGAGGCATTACTTTCTGAAAAATATCCTACAATTACTTGGTCTTCTTGTGCTACACATTGTTTGAATTAGATTATGAAAGATATTGGAGAAATGACTCATGTGAAAGATTTAATTACTCCTGCGTCAAGAGTCACTGTGTATGTTCATAATCGCAAATAGATTTTAAGTTAGTTGTGAAAGAGGCTTAATTAGAGAGAAATTCTTCGTCCTGTTGAAACACACGTTGGGACTAATTTTATTGCTTTAAAGAATCTTCATGATTTGAAATAGCAGTTGGAGGCTTCAGTGTCTTCTACAACATATAAGAAAGAGTTGAAAAATAAAAATGCTAAAGAAGTCAAACAAATTGTTCTTGATGACAAGCTTTGGAATAATTGCTTAATATTGTGAGAATTATGGGTCCGATTATACATTTATTGCGTATTTATAATTATGATGAAAAGCTTTCATTGGGCTATGTATATGAAGGCAAGCAGAGAGTTGTTAATGGCATTAAAGAATTGTTTAAGAATAGGAAAAAGCTTTATGGCCCTACATTGATATAATTGATAGCAATGGGATAATATGTTGAAAAAAGATATCCATGCAGCTACTTTTTTGTTGAATTTGACCTTTCAATATGATAGGTACAACCCCTTTTTCATGCCTGATATCATGAAGAGCGTTTTAGAAGTCATGCATGAAAAGCTAAAAATGGATGGGCTTCAATAAATGATGAATAAAATATCAATGTTTAGGTCAAAAAGTGAAAGTTTTGAGTTTCCATTTGCTCAAAATACTTATAAAATTGCCCGTCCAAGTATGCCCACTATAATCTTAATTTTGAAAATAACAAATCACAAATCTACTAATTATCTTTGCTTAGAAATGTTGTAAAGCATTTAACAGGATTCAAGCAACGTTCGAGTGAATTTATTCAAGTTGGAAGTCTAGTTCAAGAAACAATATGGATTGCACACCTGTTCGCACGCTATTCCAGAGCTTCGGCCATCTGAAGTGCCTTGGAACAAGTCTTTGGCTAGTATTTCGGTCATCGAAAAGACCTCCAGAAAAGACAGAATGATCAGATTCGTCCAAACTCCTGTTCAGTCGTCCAAACAGTCCCTAGAATGGACAAAATCGTTCGGACAGCTGGTCGAATGCATATTCAACTGTTCGAATTGTAGATGATGAAATTTTATTTTAATTTAATTAGTCAAGATTAAATAAATTAAATTGATCTTGATTAAATTAAATTAAATTAAATTATCTTATAAGTTCATTTGCATTTGCACTTATAAATTAGATATTTGATATGTGGGCCTTAATTCAAATTTTAATGTCTTCAAATTCATTTATGTTTGGGCTTGTAAGTTGGACCGTTGATAAATGGGCCTCAAGTTCAATTATTACATCTATTAATTTAAAATGAATTAATTTTATTAATTCATATTGGGCTATCTGGGCCAACCTATTTATTAAAGTCTACTTTAAATGGGTTGATGGAGAATTCTAGAGAGTTTCCTTTTAAGCCAATTATATTCTAAGTTTTGGCTATAAATAAGAGCTCTCTCCACTCAAGTCAAGATATATGACAAATTCTCCAAAAGCTTAGAGAAAGCTCTATCAAATTCTCTAGAGATTTCTTTTCTTCAAGTCTCTCAAGCTCAAGTTCAAGTGCAAATCAAATCCTCAAGTCCAAGTTCAAGTTCAACCAAATTCCTACGTTCGTGTTGGAGGCTTGAAGGTCCAAGATTCAAATGTTCGAGATAACGAAATCAAATCACCATTTCCTACATTCAAATTGTAGGAGACTCCAAGTTTTATTCAAGAACAAGCCCTTTTGGCCCTTGAATTAAATTTTTGTGAAAAGAAGAATCGGATAATAGTTTCTTTTGTAAAGAAATTTATCTAGAGATTGTAACACATGTTTCAAATTAATAAAATTCAATTTGTACAAATTTTCTTGTCTTTTGTTCGCAGACACAAAATTTGTGTGTGCAAATTTCTGACACATTCAGTGGGACCATCTCTACCTCTCATCTCTTCTCTTTCTGCAAGATCCTGTTCCAAGAATTCAATGATGGATCCAACCAAAATAAGTTCTTCTGATGTCTACTCCAAAACCGTTGCTATGGAGATTCGATCTTCTCTACTTCTGCAAGTCAAGATGTGCCATATGCTGGTGATGTGATCCAATGAGCACTCACAATTATTAGACTTGGACTTGAACATGGTGAGCTTAGAAGAGGCATGTTCTTAGTAGAAGATGATCCACATGGTTGCTGGTTGAAGATTATGCACGGATTTGGACTTGTTTGGGGGCCCTTAAAGTTGCTAAATAGAGGCCCAACGGATCTTATGGAGGGATGTCCAGCCCATGATGTCATCTTGGACGAATTTTTATGTTTTTTAGTTGTTAGAATTACTCTACAATTGTGTTTTTAGCTAAGTATTATTGTTAACTTAGGTATAGGCTTAGTAGTTGCTTAATTTTTCAATTCTAGAAAGTTCTTTGGAAGCCTATTTATAGGCCTATTTTTCTGTACGAATTTTAACAAGAATTATTTAGAAAAATCGTGAGTTTTCTCTATTGTGAGAATTTTCATAGTTCTTTGCTGATTAAGAACTACTCTTGGTCTTATCAAGCTTGCTTGTGGTGACCACCAACTTTGCTTAGAGTTTTTTCTTGAGTATTTTATCAAGTCTTTAGAGTTAATTAGGTTAGACGATTAAACTTGCTCAACTTGGTCTAGTCTAGTTTCTCCATTGGTGTTCTTCTTCAAGAGGAAGATTCAAGGCAAAACAACTCCACGTCAAGGGTTCCTTGGTTCATGAATCAAACGAGGTCTTGAGTTCAACGAGTTGCATACCTGAAATCCAAGACTTTCTCGGCAACGCAACCATGCGCGCATCAAGTGGTAACAGAGCCATCTTCTTGGATTTTTTTCAAGTTTTTCCAATCTAATTTTTCTCTTGAAAAATTCAAATATGTCTCTTCGTTTTGTGTCTTTGTGTTCTTGTGTGTTATTGTGGCAAAGAGCTTCGAGTCTGGTCATAATAATTGGTGTTTGTGTCTAGCTTTCTTTCAATTTTCATCCATAAAATTTCTGCAATTTTTTCTCGTTATTTTCTTTGTGAATTGCGTGCCCTAGGTTTCTTTAGAGTTGTTCTTGGTTGCTTCTCAATCAAGAATTCTAGGTTTTGTGTGGTATTTTATGATTCTTGATTGTTTTTTGTGTTTTCTTGAATTTCTTGTGTCAAAATTTGCAAGAAAAAGGGTTTCTTGAACATAAAATCTCATACAACCAATTTTCTTGGAGATTTAGTTGTGTTTCTTGTGTCTCTTACGTGTCAAAAAAAAAATTTCGTGTGCAAGAAAAAAAAAGAAAAGAAAAAGTCGTGCAAAGAAGAAAAGAAAGAAAAAAACAAAGCACAAAGAAAAAGAAAAAAAAAGAGAATAAACAGGAGTGCACATCAAAGTAAAAAACCATGCACAACAATTTATTCAAAGTTTCTTGAAGTTTCTTGGTGTTCTTGATACAAATCTTGAAGTTCTTGAACTTATTTGTTTAGCTTCCTGAACTTGCACCAAGCTGTCTTTGTATTTCTTGTGAGATTTGAGTTTCTGGAATTTTTTTGCCTTGTTTCTTGAAGTTCTTGACTGATTTGTTGAACTTTCTTGAGCAAATCTTGAAGTTCATAAAGCCTAAAAGTGTTGGTCAAAGGGGTTTCTTCATAAACTAGGGTTTTGCTAGGATTTTCTTGCATAATTGTTGCTGAAATTTGTTCTCTTTTTTTGGACGAGTTTTAGCTACGATTTTTCCAGAAATTTTGGTGTTAAAAGGAGTCTAAAAGGTGTTAGTTTGGTTTAAATAGAAGTTATTTGTCTTTGGGAAACCAATTGGGAAAAGGAAAGTAGTTACAAGGGGGATGGAAACCTAATCCTTCAAATCAAGAAGTTTCATTTTTCTTTTGGAAGGTGGCGGTTAGTCTTTGTTTCCTTTCCATTAATTCTGTGTTTTCCAGCTGTTTGGGAAGTGTTTGACCGTGGTTTGGTGTTTCCTAATTGGTTGTGCTTGGTTTTTAGTTGTTATTTGTTCAAGAATTCATTTTGGAAAGGAATTTCTTTCCTACTCCTTAAAGGATTGTTGGAGTTTTTATTTATTTGCACAAGAATATTATTATTTTTCAAAAGAACATTATAAATTAAGGATTTTTACACAATTATACCATACATTAGGGTGCCTATTTTGTGCTAATTCTTGATTCTTATCTTTTCTTTGATATATTCTCCTGATCATAAACACTCTAAGCTTAATTTTCTTCGCCTCTACACTTACTCTTTACAAGTTGATGTTGCTATAGGTCCTTGGTGGGATTGATTGAACTGGTTCTTCATCAAAGAGCCTACAAGAAGATTATTTGAGTGAAAAAAGGCTTAGTGGTGAGTTCATTCAAGGGTAAAAGCCAATCTACTTGGGGGAATCGAGTGCCAAACACTAAGGGAGTGTTTCACATATTCTTGTCTATTTTCTTTGTTATTACTAACAATTTTTCTTACAGGTTTTTAGGACATAATGGCATCTTCTATTGACATTAATAATGAACTAAAATTGTTTAGGGAAGCCATTGTTCGTGATTTTGAACGAATGATGTGCCTTATGAAAGATGAGATCTATGAAAATATGAATAGGCGTTCACACTCATCTTATGTCAAAGCTTTTGCATCCAAATCCTCTAAAAAGTTGTCCAAGAATTATTATTCTTCAAAGAAGGAGGATGAAATGAAGGGTCTTGATGATTGGGATGATTTTTGGAGCAAACATAAGGCACTTGTAGCTACTCAAAACGAAAGAGTGCTTGAGGAGGAATCTACCCTCTCAATTAAAGATCAAAGTTCATCACCTCACATTCAAAGGAAGAATCGTGTTACTTTTGAAGAGAAGGATAAACCATCAACTTCAAAGCCTAAGAAGATGCAATCATTGCAAGATGGTGAACAAGTGCAACAAATTGAATTCTATACTAGATGTATTGTGAAAAACAAGGTATGTAGTACACGCATTAATCATGTTAGTTGCACTAACTTGGCAAGTACTATGTGTGTTGGAAAGTTAGGATTGCCTTTGTTGAAGCATCCACATCCAAACAAAAGGTTGACTGATAATGGAGAATTTGAAGTAACCAATCAAGTAGAGTTGGAGTTTTCACTTAACAAGTATCGTGATAAGGTTCTTTGTGACGCGATACCAATGAAGACTTGTCACATACTCTTGGGTCATCCATGGCAACTTAAAATGAAGCCAAATATGATGAGGTGAACAATACTACTCTTTCAAATGGAATGGGAGTACTGTCAAGCTAATTCCTTTGCCCTCACTTGAGATAAATAAGGATAAAGAGAAAATTTCAAGAGATTGCGAAGAGTGAGAAAGATCTTTGAGCATACAATCAAAAGAAAAGAGTGTTCAAAAAGAAGAGTGTGTGCAAAAGAAGAGTGAGGATAGTGTAGATCTTGAGGGAGAACAAATCGAGAGGAAAAATTTTGATAAAGAAGAAGAAAATAAGAGAGTGGAAGTGGAAGTTAGCAAAAGCGAGAAAAATAGTGCTTTGATTGAAAGGACTAAACTTCTTATACCTGTTGTAGACACCAAATTTTGACACACCATTTATTTTCAAACATTGGAAGGGCATGTTTGCACTTTTTGGGACAAATTTTAATTTTTCAATAATTTGGGGGGTTTAAATAGTAATTTTATCTGTAAATATTTTTCTATCCGCTTTTGGGGGTTTTAAATTCATATTTTTACTTTTATGTGAATTTGTTAATTTCTTATGATTTTTCTGGATTTAATTATTATTCTTTGTATTTTTACCATCACAAGGGCAAAATGGTAATTTCGCCCCGCGAATACCATTTTAGCTCATTTTTAGTTCCAAATTTATTTTTCTAATTCTTTAAGCATGTTTTTTAATTTCCTTGATTTTTTCAGAGATGATTACTATTTTTTTTTTGTGAATTTTCATTGCCCAAGAGCAAAATTGTCATTTTACAACTTAAATTCATTTTTCACCAATTTTGAGTAAAAAATGCACTTTCTAGTGTTTTAAGCTTATTTGTAATTTTTGATAATTTTTTGAGAAAAATAACTATTTTTCTGTGAATTTTCATTGCCCAAGGGCAAAATCGTTATTTTACAAATTAAATTCATTTTTCACCAATTTTGATTAAAAAATGCACTTTCTAGTGTTTTAAGCTTATTTGTAATTTTTGATAATTTTTTGAAGACAATAACTATTTTTCTGTGAATTTTAATTGTCCGAGGGCAAAATCATCATTTTACAGTTTAAATTCATTTTTTGTTAAATTTTGAGTCAAAAAGGCATTTTCTAATGTTTTAAGCTTACTTTTAATTTTTTATAATTTTTTGAGGCCAGTATCTATTTTTTGTGTATTTTCGTTACACAAGGGCAAAATTGTCATTTTTACACCCCGAGCGCGAATCTATCAGTTTTGAGCTCTAGTTTTATTTTTGAAATATACTGTGAATTTTTTTGAAAATTTAGAGATTTCTGTCATATTTCTTGTATTAATTTTTAATTTTAGGGTTAAAAATATTTTTTTAATAAAATTAGCATTTTTTAATACCGGTGGCATTTTCGTTATTTTACAGCATTCTTGGCCAACAAGATAAGTGAGCTATAAATACCCTCTTTCATCAGAAATAAAAAGAGAAACCCTAAAACACTTTGATTTTTGTGCAAAAAGATCAAATACACATATTTTCACACTAAAAACACACACACAACAGCCGCCTTACTGTTCATCTTCAACATTCACTCACTGTTCATCGTCATTCAAGACCTGTTCACTGTTCATCATCAGACAATTAAAACCAGAGAGGTAATTCTTCATCTTGAATAATTTTTGTTTTGATTTACTTGTTTAATAAGGAGCAAATTTGTTCATAAATTTTTCCATGTTTTATTTGATTTTCTTGTTCTGGGAAGTCTTTGTTATTTCTTTTTTTCGCTTTCTTTTATGAGGTTTTGTTTATGATTTTTTTGGGTTTTCTTCCGTGTATGTTTTCTGGGTTCATCTTCTTCTCCTCTCTTGTTTCCATACCAAGCACAACCAAAGTCTAAAACCCAAGTCCACCGCCAAAGCTCCGGTCACCTCCATCTCCACCAGAACCACCGTGAACCCCCAAACCTCTAAGCTCCACTTTCATCACTACTACTCCACAGACAATCCATGCTATCCTTGGTCCAACCTGCCTCACTGAACCGCCTCCATCAGCACCACAGCCCCTCCACCTGCAACCACTATACAACCATTGCTCAAGCTAAACAATCACACTGCAGACAATCAGAAACCAATCCAAAAGCCCACCATAACGACATCGTAGCCAACCGGAAATCACCAATTGCCAAATGAAACAACCCCAAGGCCACAATCACAAACTCAGCAGCCCAAAGCCGCTCAGCACCAGAAATTGAATCCATCACCTGCAACAACAAAACAGCACAACGCATCCCCCTTATACAACCCTAGCAACCGCACAACCATCATTAGCCATCCCTGGCTCCACCATTCCAGTCAACAAAACCATCAACAACTAACATTCAAACAACCAATTGCAACCATCACCAAGCCAATTAAACAGCCGCAAACCACTCAAATAACCACAAACGCCAGCCCATAGACCACGCACAGCCCCAGATTGCCGGCAATAACCACACTAGCAGCCACGATTTTCGTAACTCGATCCAGATGAAGATTTTCCACCCCTTGATTCCCTTCATGCATCGTTTTATTGATGGAGCTTTGAGTAAATTTTGGTTAATTCGGAAAGAAATTAAACAAGCAGGAGTTAAATAGAGATAGAAAGGAAAGAACGAAGAAACGGAGAAGACAATAGAAAGGCTAGAGAAACTAGAGAGAAAGAGTGGTGGAGCGAACCCGAAAGAGAGAAGAAGAGAAATTGGAGTTTCAATTTAAGGAAGACGAAGGGAGAGACCAGTAAAGAAGAAAGAACAAAGAGAGTAAAGAAAGAGAAGGGAAAATCAGAAACTGGAAGAGTGAGCAGTCGAAAGAGAAGAGAATAGAGAGTTAGAGAAATCAGGGGAAAGGGAAGGAAGAAAAATAGAGAAACAGAGTGAGGGCTTAACTAGAGAAAATAAAAAGAGCAGAGGGAAGGGAAAGAAATCGAGAGAGAAAGAGAAGAAAAAAAAAAGAAATCGGAAAAAAAAGAAAAGAGAAGAGAGGAAAAAGGAGAAAAGGAAAAATTGATAAAAGGGAAAGAAGGTTGTTTTATTTTTAGCTTTTTAATTTTGTTACATTTGTTTCTCCTGCTGATTCTGTTTGCGTGTTTATTAAATCATGATTTGTCTTTCTAATGTTAATTTAATTTAGTTTAATTTAGCTATTTAATTAAGTTTGGGTACTCTACTTTTTTGGCTTTAAACATAAAAATGGAAATTGTATTTGAATCCTTATTTTTTGGTTAATGCTATTATGTCTTGGAATGTTTTGTTTTTATGTGATCAAGTTTTCATATTTGTAGATTTGCCCCCCAATTTGCGTTAATTTATATTTTACCCCTAGATTTGTGTAATTTTTTAATTTTTTTTAATTTTTTATCCCAATTAGTTTAAATTTATTATTTGGCCCCAATTTACTCTACTTTTCATTTTTCCCCCTCTAATGTGCTATAATTTACATTCTTCTAATGCATTAGCATTTCGTATTTTACGCTTTATTTTGTTAAATAGTTGTCCGTTTAACTTATGTGTTCATTTTTAAGCTTTGGTACCGAGTCTCCAAAGAGGTATCTTGACTTCTTGTTATTTTCCTCTTTGTGTGCTCCAATATGTTTCAATGTGATCTTATGTGTTACTTTTATCATTATTTGTTTATTTCTTATTTTATATATTTGTTGCGCATTTACGTAATTAATTTGTTTAATTTTGAATTTTTATTATTTTGAAAAATATAATATTTTGTATTTAGCTAGTCAATGTAATAGTTAGGTTACTTTTCTCGTATTTTAGCAAGGATTGTGTAATTAGATAGAAAATATAATAGATAGGGTATTTTTAATTTCCCCCCTTAAATTGTAAATTAAGCACACGGTATAATAGTTAGGGTTTATTTACTTTTGCGTGCTTATGTGTTTATTTCTTTTACTGCTTTCCTTAGGATATTTGCATCTAGAATATTATGCTTATGTGTTATGTGCTCCTATATAATCTTATATGTTTAATTTGCTTTTAATTCATGCTTTAATGTTTCATTCATGATTTATAGTATTCCGTCACCACACTAGTCCAACGCTAGTTATGGCCTCTTTCTTTCCCACTAGTCCAATGCTAGTGGGACTTTTTAAAACAGGCTAGTCCAACGCTAGGCCCTTAGGACATTTTAGTGTTAGGTATATTCGTGTGTATTTCTCATCTCATTTCACACACTTTTAGTTTTCTTTCCATTTGGCATGATTTTTATTATTATTCTTATTCTTATTATCATTATTATTTCAATACATTTCAAAATGCATGACATCTAGGTTGCATTTCACTTAGACTTTAGGACATTTGTATGATTTGACTAGAAATAGTCGTCTACTCACATGAGAAGCGGTGGCGTACAAGCCGTTCCCCCCTCCGTGAGTAGAAATATTCAGTCACGAGTTATTAGTTCCCCGTACCCATCATGTCGCATACCCACCTTCTTTCTTCACTTACTATATATTATTATTTTCTTTCTTTCTTTTTTTTGCATCACATTTTGCATAAAACTCGTGACTCCCTCGAGGTCTCGACTTGAGTTTCGCAATTAATGCGATAAATCCGACCAAGCCTCGACGGAACATGCCGACCCTCCCGATACCCACGTTTAGATTTAGGATTTGCATTCATTTAGATACATCCGAACGCGATAAAACTTAGGGTTAATTTAAGAAATTTTGATTAAACCTCGCAACTAGCCTCGGCTAGGTTAAAAGGATGCCTTAGGCGCAAGTCTTTGCCTTCCCTTTCTTCAAATGTGACTCCCGAACCTTTTTCTCTCGTTTTTCGTAGACCAGAGTCAAAAAAGGGTTTTAAATTATTTTTCTATAAAATTTTACTTTTTGTTTTGTTTAAACAATTTTTTTGGGTGACTTGGTACACCCTAACTCAGTACCAAATGGCAACTCCATTTTAAAAATAAAACCCTTTTTCAAAAATTATTTGGCCAAATCTGTCGCATTTTTAGTCCCGGCCATGTTTTCTTTTAAAATACCATTTTTCTTAAAATACACTTTTTTACTAAAATTTGATTTTTCTCACACACACACGGTTTTTTTTCAAAAACATTTATTTTCGAAAGGGTCATCAGACCGGATCGTCCTTTCTGGGACGCAACAATCAACGACCCCACCAGTACACCCTTTTTGCTTTACGATTTTTTAGGGCGCGACACTTGTGGACAAAGAAGTAGATTATTTTGCTAACGTTCTTAACACTTGTTTTCCTAGTGTTTTTGTTTCTCCTTTGCAGCAACTTGGAAATCAATTTCAAGACAAAGTGACACCACCTACAAATTGCTTATTCAATGGCGTTAAGTTGCAAGTTTCTAGATTTTTATCACCAAGCAAGAAGATGCAAGTGTTCCCAAGACATGACTTGGTTAAGTGAAGATGTTTTGAGGCGGAAATTTGGTCTCATGCCATCAACATCAATTGGTTGATCAAATACATGTTTGATTGGTGGCATGGTGTCAATTGGGTTGAATCACAAAATCCAAGCACCACATTGGATTCATCTTCATACTTGATCAATTTTCTGGATTCAAACGCTTTGTGGCCTAAGTTTTCTTGTTTTAGTGTTTTTAATTTACACTTTCATTTTGTTTTGCATGGTCATTTGATTAGATTAAGTGATTATGTCTTGCATCTTGTTTGTTTAACTTCATCTAGGTCAATCTCTCTTGAAGGACTTCTTGTGTTTTATGATCAAATTTCTAGCAATTTTTGTGGTTTATTTTGCAAATTATTATTCCATGATAGAGTTTACAAGTTTATGTATGCATTCTATCCAATTCATTCTAGTGTTTTAGTTAGTAATCATGTTTTACATTCAACATGTCTAGTTTTGCATGATGCATTCTATTTTAAGGATTATGATAAGTTAAATCATCATGTTTTAAGCAATTTTTAGTATACTTTATATGGTTTATCATATCATATTACTTGCTCTAGGGTTTATGTGATTGTGCATACATTCTGTTTTGACCATGCTGGTAGTTCTTGTGTTTATTATTATGTTTTGTGTTGTTCTTATACACAAATTATAGGGAGTCATATAAATGATTTTTAGTGTGTTTATCCTAAGTGTTTAACTTTTAAAATTCATTTTTGTCATAAGTTAGTTCATTCGAAGTGTTCTAGTGTTATAGTTTGTGATAATATTCATGTATTTTTGTTATATCATTTGAATTATTCTAGTCAGTTGAATGATGATATTTTCCATATTTTAGGATTTGTTTTGCATAGTTCATTCATAATTATAGCATGTTATCTTCATGATTCACATTCTCTACACTTACTTGTAGTTAGTAGTTTCTACTTAGATTCTGGTCATACGTCTTTATTTGATCATGATTTATTTCTTGTTAGTGAGTGTTATTTTGAGTCCATTCTTAGGTATATAGGTATTGAACCTCATGTTTTTCTTGTTGATCATTCATATATGTTAATTCTTTTGCATATTTTTAAAGATATTTTTCATCTAGACATGTTTGTTGTCTTTGAACTTCAAATTGTCTTTACATCATCTATGTATGTTTTTGAGTTTTATTTTGTTTCATCCTGCAAGAGTAATGAGTCTTTATCTAGTTGTGTTTATTCTTCCAATATGACATCCGATTTTTGTGTGCTTAATATTCTTGGTGGTTATACTTGCTCATCTATCAATCCTTTAGTTACTAATAGTAGTTTATATGAACTCGTAGAGTTGAGGATGAATCTTTTCGAGGAAGAAGGGATTGATGTGATCCAAGGAGCACTCACAATTGTTAGACTTGGACTTGAACATGGTGAGCTTAGGAGAGGCGTGTTCTTAGTAGAAGATGATCCACATGGTTGCTGGTAGAAGATTATGCACAGATTTGGACTTATTTGGAGGGCCTTTAAAGTTGCTAAATGGAGGCCCAATGGATCTTATGGAGGGATGTCCAGCCCATGATGTGATCTTGGACGAATTTTTTTGGTCTTTTAGTTGTTAGAATTATTCTACAATTATGTTTTTAGCTAAGTATTATTGTTAACTTTAGGTATAGACTTAGTAGTTGCTTAATCATTCAATTCTAAAAAGTTTTTTGTAAGCCTATTTATAGGCCTATTTTGTTATACGAATTTTAACAAGAATTATTTAGAAAAATTGTGAGTTTTCTTTATTGTGAGAATTTTCTTAGTTCTTCGCTGATTAAGAACTACTCTTGGTCTTATCAAGCTTACTTGTGGCAACCACTAACGTTGCTTAGAGTTTTTCTTGAGTTTTTTATCAAGTCTTTAAAGCTAATTAGGTTAGATGATTGAACTCGCTCAGCTTGGTCTAGTCTAGTTTCTTCTTCAAGAGGAAGATTCAAAGTAAAACAACTCCATGTCAAAGGTTCCTTGGTTCACATAATAGTTGCTAAATTTTGGTGTTTGTTATGGACGAATTTTTGGTGCAAATTTTCCAGTAATTTTGGTGTTAAAAGGAGTCAAAAAGGTGTATTTGGGTTTATATAAAAGTTATTTGTTAAAGAGAAACCAATTGGGAAAGGGAAAGTAGTTATAAAGGGGATTTGGAAACTTGTTCCTCAAACCAAGTAGTTTCCTTTTCTTTTGGGAAGGTTGTGGTTACCCTTGTTTCCTTTTTGATTTGGTCCCTGTTTTCACACTTGGGAGGAGTGTTAGGGCATGTTTTTATGTTTCCTAATTGATTGTGTTGCTATTGTTCAAGAATTCTTTTTGGAAAGTGAATTGGAGTTGGAGTTTTACTTTTTGCATAAGAATATTATTATTTTTCAAGAGAACATTAAAAAAATTTTAAGCCATTTTCTTTCACCCATATAACTATCTACTTTAGGTCATCTACTCGAATGATGAATAAAAAAAATGAAAACTATATATTTAACTTTCTTCATAAGAAAAGAGAAAAGAAAGAAAAAATAAGAAAAATTTTGTCTTTCACCGAATCGCACGCAACTGTGCGCACATCAGCTGGACCAATGGCAAGAAGCAAAACAAAGGCCTTAGAACAAAAGGCAAAGGAGGATTCTACTGTTGTCTTGGTGAAGACTTCTATGACATTGCCAACCAAGGATGATGACCATGGCGCCCATGCCACACACTTTAATAGTCTGACTCATTCAACAACTTCCGTGGTGATGCCTGCGATGATGACAAACATCACAACTATTGAAGAGTAATTAGCTCATATGACCAAACTTGTGGAAAGACTCGTCGCACATGTGCAAAGCCAAGATGTAAAGATAGCAAAACTGATAGACAAGATAAAAAATGCCGATGAAAGTAGCCCTTTTGTGCCAAAGCAAATGGAAACCCATAAAGATGTGGAGACTTCTTCCAAGGCAAAGGAGACTTCAAAGTCACACGTGACAAAACACGTCTCTGTTTCTGCTGGTGGAACAATTCACGTTGATCACCTCAATGAATTCATTGAAGGAACGATCAGAGACAAGTTCGATGGAGCTTCAAAGTCATCTTACTCTTATGCCAAACCCTATACTGTGATAGTTGATGGTTTAAAGGTGCCTGGTGGATATCAACCTCCCAAATTATAACAGTTCGACAGCAAGAGGAATCCCAAGCAATATGTCGCTTATTTTGTGGAGACATCTAATGACGCTAGCACTGATAGAGATTTGCTAGTCAAGCAATTTGTGGGTTCTTTGAAAGGCAATGCGTTTGATTGGTACTTTGACCTTGAACCTAGATCCATGGACACTTGGGAGCAATTGGAGCAAGAATTTCTCAATCAATTCTATAGCACAAGACGAATCGTCAGCATGACTAAGCTCTCAAAGGCTTGTCAATGGAAGGACGAACCTGGTGTTGATTCCATTAATCGTTGGCAGGTTTTTGGTCTTAATAGTAAGGATCGGCTTTTTGAGTCATCTACTATTGAAATGTGCATTTAAGCATGCATTGGGGGCTCCGTTTTATCTTGTAAGGAATACACTCGGAGTTCTTTGATATTTTAGCGACAAAAGCCCATAATCTAGAGATCAATCTTGGGGGATAAGAGCCACCTTTAAAGAGAAGCTAGAGATGAAGAAGAGAGGTAAGCCTCCTATTAAAAGTGAGAAGAAGGAATCAATGACTGCAAGTATGGCTCCCTTCAAAATCATTCCTAAGACAATGAAAAAGGAAGATAAGAAAGTTAATATTCATCAAGAACAAAGGAAGAACCAATTAACTCTTAAAGACATGCAAGAAAAGGAGTGTCCGTTTCTTGATTCTGATGTTCTTGGCATGTTCGATGATCTGCTAAGGTTAAATCTAATTGTACTGCCCGAGATGAAGTGACCAAGCGAAGCAAAAGAGACCGATGACCCAAATTACTGTAAATACCATTGCTTGGTTGGCTTGGCTATCCTATAGAAAAATGCTTTGTTTTCAATGACAAAGTCATGGAGTTGGCTAGACAAAGAAAAATTCTGCTTGAAGAAATAAAAGCTAGTACACATCAAACCACAATTGGCTTTCAGCAAAATCTATGGGAATTGAAGAGCCTATTGCGAAAATTAGAGAAGCTATTTCGCCAACCAAACTGTCTGTCATTGCATTTGGGTCACTCTCTCTTGTGGAAGTTATGCCAACCACCTTTTCCCTAATTATTGGGGAGATTTCTGAACAAGAAGATGTTGAATTTACAGTTTCAAGGCAAAATGATTTTGATGATGAATGATGGATCCTTGTTACTTGCAAAAAGGGGCCAAGTTCTCATTTGTCTAACAAAATGAATAAGTCACCAACAAGGAATCAAATGGTGTGGAAGAAAAAAGTGAAAATGATAGAAAAGAAAGGTGTCATCTTCAAAGTTCAAACAAATAGTGAGTTCAAGCAAAAGACTCGCCAACCAATTACGTTAAGGGATTTCATGCCAAAAAAATTCTTCACTGATGGCAAATTAGTCTCATGCAATACAATCAACTCTACGAACCCTCAAGATGATGAATTTGCCAACAAGTTCTACGAGAAGATTTCTATTGCAATCAAAGAATCCGCAAAATGGGGAGCTTCAGTTAACGATAGAGAATTGTCTTTTCCGTAACATGTTGTTGATGGCAACTCTAAGTGAACACAGTTCGACTAGTCAAAAGATTAGAACCACTCAAGAGAGTTCCAATTGATCATTTAGATGAAGCAGGAAACCTTGTCTATTCTTTCAACAATGGTGATCACAAATACTTTGACTCAAACAATAAATGTGGCGCTTGTGAGCAATCTGCTTTTAATGTTTGGTATGAAAATGATAAAACATCAAGGAATGAGAAGTCAAATAAAAAGAAATCACGGAGCCAAAAGAGAATAGAAGAGTTGCTTGAAGCTGAAGACCCCTCCGTCAAAAGACTCTCTGAACCTTCTAAAAAGTACGACTTTTTAGTCTAGTATTCCAATTCAAAAGGTGAAACCCTATTTGAAGTTAATCCATCCTCTACTGACCCATCTACCCTAGTTGATGACTTCAAATCTAGCAATGTCATCAACTCCAATAATCTTTTTGTTGAAAAGTTGATACAAACGAGAACCACACTACTGCTACAAAAGTATCCATGAGTGTGCAGTAACAATTATCTTCAACGATGAAAATTTATTACTTGGGTCTACACCACACAATCATCAGCTATTTGTAACTGGCTACACCCATGGGCAAAAGGTAAACAGGATCCTAATTGATGGAGCGGTTAACATTCTTCCTTTGTGAACTTTGAAAGATATTAGTATCTCTATTGATGAGCTGTCTAGTAGTAGATTGATGATCCAAGTTTTCAACCAAGGGGGTGAAGAGCAATCAGGATTATCAAACTTGATATAATGATTGATAAAATGGCTTCGAAAGTGTTACTCCATGTCATAGATGCCAAGACAATATTCAACATACTCTTAAGAAGGTCATGGATCTACCAGGATGGAGTTGTCCCATTAACGCTTCAGCATTATTTTCAGTACTCTCAAGATAGCGTAGTGAAAAAGATAATTGCTTATGACAAGCCATTTGCTGAATCTGAGGTATATTTTGCTAATGCTAAGTTTTACCTTAAGGTTTGTTACGCAAAGGAAGTCAATGATCTGCCATCAAGTGTGAGTCAAACTCAAAATTTTGATATTTCAGATTTGATTATAGACTCCACTTTGAACAATGAGAATCAAGTTACTAGACAAAAATTTCAAGGTGTAATGACTCCATCATCAAGGGATAGATCTGCCATTCTTTGCTATGTTCCAAAGCTAAAAAGGAAGAAAGAACAACTATCTTCAGTCAAGCATGAAGTTTTGAAAAGCCTAACATTTCTCATGACAAAGCTGGATACCATCTAAAGGTCCCAATCTCCATTGAAGGAATTTGTCCGTCCACTAGAGGAACCAAAAGTTGAGTATAACGCCCTGCCAAGCTCAAGAACTGAGGAAGGTTTCGATCCTAATGCCTATAGGCTTCGTGCTAAAGCTGGATACGATCTGAAGAATTCTACTGCATTAGGTTGTTTACTACTTGAAGCTGCTGGTGAAAAGGTCCATGGACTTAACTCTACCCAAAAAATGCTAAAAGAGAAAAGGTATGCCATTGAGAACTCCAAGGCTAGCCTTGGTTATTCCTGTCAAATACCAATTCGAATTAAGATTAATAGGGCAAATAATCATTACAGTTTTGTTGAGGATGAAGCATCCTCAAACATTGATGGTTTAAAGGCGATTGATTGACTTGGTACAAAGCCCCACGTGTTTTAGTTTTCAAAAGGTTGGGACCAAAAGAAAAAAGAATGAGAAATTCTCAATCAATAAAAGAAAGAGTTGACAACCTGATTAAGGAGTTTGAGCCCCCATTTCCTCCCAATGCACAAAGATATGATAGTCTTATTCTTTTAAGAATGAAAAGATGTACCAATCTTGTTGTGCATTATGAAAGTGTGTTGAAGGTTAATGAGCACATCATAGTGCACACTAAAGTTAAAAAAAATGATGAAGAGAGCATAGCCTCTTGTAACCATATAACTGCAGTTGATGATAAGAGCCTTGAGGAAGAAGATGCTGAAGAAGCTCCACCTGAATTCGAAGAAGGTGTAAAGGCTACTGTAGATCAATTAAAGAAAATCAATTTGGGTATTCTCAAGCATCCACATCCAACATATGTGAGTGTTCTTTTGAGTCTCAAGGAAGAGAATGCGTACGTTGAGTACTTACAAGAATACTGTGACGTCTTTGATTGGAGTTACAAAGAGATACCTGATTTAAACCCTAACCCCATGTTTGGTACGCGGGAATGGGATGGAATGGAAAGGCCTTTCCAACTTGTCCATTCCATTCTCATGTTTGGTATGGACACTTTAAGTTGGAAAGGCCTTTCACACTTGGAATGCCATTCTAGTTTTTCCTGAAATCCCATTCCTCAACAAAATCTAGAGAAAGGTCTTTCTAACTTCATCCTGTAAAGGCCTTAAAAATAGGAGTCCATTTTATCCGCCACAGATTTTTTTTTGTTAATTTTTTTTTTACCTAAGATACATTTACTAATTTTTAATTTTAAAATTTAAAAAATATAAAATTTTAAATAACTTCAATTAATAATTTTTTTTATGATTTTAAATCATAATCAGTTTAATATATACTTAGAATTTTTTTTTGCTATAAAAATCTTTAAAATACTATTTTTAAATTTTATGCAAATGTGCAAATACTAAACTTTTTATTTATTAAATTAAATTGTGAATGTAGTTTCATTATTAATTTTTCACAATTTTAATTATAATGCTAATAATTATAAAAATTTTAAAATTAATTAAAGAGTATAATTGATTTAATTTTAGCAAGAATATTAAGAACTTTAAAATTAAAAATATTAAAGTCTTTTGTAGGCATAGAATTACAAACAAAATAAAAATATGATATATTCTAATGCAAAGAATTAAGAGCAATTAAGTCAAATTAATATATATTTTATTCTATTCTGACATCTAAATATGATCATACCAAACGTTGGAAAAGGAATAGGCATTCCATTCTGACTTGAGTTACCAAACAATGGACTGAAAAATTTTTTCCAGTCCATTCTGGAAGGAAAAGCATTTTGGGTGGAAAGGCCTTTCCATTTTGGACCATTCCAGTGTACCAAACATGGGGTAAAGTAGTAGTTCATCACTTAGCAATTAAACGAGGTGCTCACCTTATCAAACAAGCTCAAAAGCGATGTAGACCTAAATTAATTCCCTCCATTGAAGCCGAAGTGAACAAGCTCATCGAAATTGGGTTCATCTGAGAAGTCAAGTACCTTACATGGATTTCAAGCATTGTCCCTGTGCGGAAAAAAAAAAGGCAAATTCATATTTGCGTTGATTTTAAGGATTTCAACAATGTCTGTCCTAAGGATGACTTCCCAATTCCTCTAATTGAGCTCATGATAGATGCAACAACTAGACATAAGGCACTATCATTTGTGGATGGTTCCTCCGATTACAACCAAATTCTCATGGCACCTAAAAATGAGGAGCTTACTACATTTCGTACCCCTAAAGGCATTTATTGTATAAAGTTATACCCTTTGGACTAAGAATGCTGGGGCAACGTATCAAAGAGCCATGCAAAACATTTTTAATGACATGCTTCACAAAATCGTGGAATGTTGCGTTGATGACTTGTTGTCAAATCAAGAAAAATAGGTGATCACCTAGACAACTTAAGGCAAATATTCAACCAATTGAGAACATACTAACTAAAGATAAATCATCTCAAATGTGCCTTCGGAGTTACATCTGAAAAATTTCTTGTTTTTGTGGTTCGCCACTGTGACACTAAAATTGATCAAGCTAAGATTGACACCATAATGAAGATGCCAGAACCGTGGGATATTCATGACTTAAAAAGCCTGCAAAGGATGTTAGCTTATCTTCAACAGTTTATTTCAAATTTGGCTGGAAGGTGCCAACCATTTAGCCACCTTATGAAGAAAGGTGTACTCTTTGTGTGGAATGAAACTTGCTCAAATGCATTTAAAAGTATCAAGTCATATCTCATGAAAGCACCGGTTTTGGCTGCGTCGATACATAGAAAGCCACTAATCTTCTATATTGCTGCACAAGAATGATACGTGAAAGCATTACTTGCCCAAGAAAATGTTGAAGGCAAAGAAATGACTTTGTACTACTTGAGCAGAATGATGACTCTGAATGAGTTTAATTACTCTCTAATTGAGAAGTTATGCTTAACCCTTATCTTCGCTATTCAAAAATTGAAACACTATTTTCAAGCCCATACGATGCGCCTAATCTCCAAGGCAAATCCTATTAAATATGTAATGAGTAGGCTAGTTCTGTCTGACCGTTTGGCAAGATAGTATCTTCAACTGTAGCAATTTGAGGTCGTCTATGTCACAAAAAGCAGTAAAGGGATAAATTCTAGCGGATTTTCTAGCAAATCATCCAGTTCCACCTGAGTGGGAGTTATGCGATGATCTTCCTGACGAAGATATACTTCTCGTGGAAATTCATCTGCCATGAAAAATGTACTTTGATGGTGATGCTTATTTTGAGGGAGCTGATGCTGGGGTTATTTTCATGACACTCGATGGAGAAGTTTTGCAATATTTCTTCGCATTAACTCAATGTTGTTTAAATAATGTTGCCGAGTTCCAAGCACTCATACTTGGACTTGAAATGGCTGTTGGTGTGAAACAATTAGATTTTCAAAAGAAGATTTAAAATTGGTTATTAATCATTTCATGGGGAACTATAAAGTTAGGAAGCCAGAATTAATCCCACATTACAATTATGCCAGACAACTCATTGGATAGCTTGGAGATGTGATTATCGAACACATACCGAGAAAGGAAAACAATCAAGCTGATGCACTAGTTATGCTTGCTTCAGCACTTGCTTTGCCTAGTCACGAGATACAAGTTCCTGTGTGCCAAAAGTGAGTGATTCCACCACTATTTGATAAACATGAGCATGAAGAAATTGAAATTCATGCTATCTCTGTTCATGAAGCTAAAAAAGATGATTGGAGACAACCGCTCATCGAGTATCTCAATTATGGAAAATTACCCGATGATGCACGAAAGAGGATATATATTCGTCGTCGTGCACCTCGATTTATCTTTTACAAGAATACATTATGTGGATGTTCATTTGATGGTGTATTCTTGCATTGCCTAGGAGAGGATAAAGCTTTTCCAACCATGGAGAAAGCTCATTCTAAAATTTGTGGCGCTAATCAGTCTGGTCTTAAATTGCATTTTCATATTAAAAAAATAGGTTACTATTGGCTTACTATGGTCAAAGATTGTATGGAGTATGTCTAAAGGCGCCAAGCCTGCCAATTCCATGCGAATTACATTCATCAACCTTCCAAACCATGGCACATCCGACTGTGGTGTCATGGCCTTTTGATGCCTGGGGATTTGACGTAGTTGGACCATTGCCAAAGTCATCTGCTGAACATCTGTATACATTGGCTACTACTAATTACTTCTTTAAATAGGTTGAAGTTGTGCCGCTCAAGTAAGTGAGAAATAAAGATGTTTTGAATTTCATTTGCATTAACATTATCTACCATTATGGGATGCCCCAATATATCATAACTGACAATGGCAAGTCTTTCTCCAATAGCTTGATGGATAAATTGTGTGAGAAGTTCAAATTCAAACAACACCAGTCCTCAATGTATAATGCTCCTATACATGGTTTAGCCTAGGCGTTTAATAAAACTCTTTGCAATTTGTTAAAGTATGTCGTGACTAAATCAAAGCAAGATTCGCATGAGCGAATTGATGAAGCTCTCTGGGCCTATCACACCATTTATAGGACACCCACGCAAGTTACTCCTTATGCCTTGGTGTATGGTGTTGAAATTATTCTACCTCTTGAGCAACAAATTCCTTCTCTAAGGATCGTCATTCAAGAAGGGCTCGTTGAAGAAGAAAATGTCCATCTGCATCTTGAGGAGTTGGAAGCTTTGGATAAAAAAAGCTTGGAGGTACAATAAAATCTTAAATGCTATCAAGCCTACCTTTCGAAGGCTTTTAACAAAAGGGTACATCGTTGCTCCTTCCAAGTTGGTGACATAGTTCTCACTATTTGAAGGCCAATAGTCATGACACATCACACCAAAGACAAGTTTGTGTCCAAATGGGATTGACTGTATGTGGTTCAAGAAATCTACACAAATGGCGCTTACAAGTTGGTTGACCAAGATGGTGTAAAAGTTGGCCAAATAAACAGAAAATTTTTGAAGCAATATTTGTCGTAAAAAAAAGGTAAAGTGCTTCTTGACATACAAGCATAAACTGCATGTTACTCCTAGCCCATATGAGCTAAAACTATGGATGCTAATCACCAATGGTATAATATGTAGTTAAACTGTTAAAACACTCAACAAAAGTCTAAGGTGGTAAACAAATGGGTACTCTTGGCCCGCATGAGGTTAAATTATGAACAATAAGGAATTACGTGTGACTTGATTCTCTTTTGAAATACGTAAGCAGTTTAGGGGGTAATTTCTAAGTTCAGTTACATCATCCCTAACACATCATGTGTTCCTCCTGAAGATTTAAATTTTATTCTAACTAAAGAATGCCGCGTCCAAAATCGACAAAGCACGGTGGGGTCATGATTGTCACACTCCAAAAAGACAATCCGGTCCGATGACCCTTTTCGAATAGAAAAGCTTTTGGAAAACCGTGCGCGCATGAGAAACAATCGAGTTTTTAGTGAAAAAGTGTTATTTAAGAAAAATTGTATTTTGCAAACCAAAGAAGGCCGGGACTAAAAAATGCGACAATTTTGGCCAAATAATTTTGAAAAAAGGTTTATTTAAAAATGAAGTCGCCACTTGGTATGGAGTTAGGGTGTACCAAGTCACCTGAAAAATTGTTTAAACAAACAAAAACAAAAAATTTTAGAGAAAATATTAAATTTTTTTTTTCGACTCCGGTCTACAAAATAAGAGAAAAAGGTGCGGGAGTCACATTTGAAGAAAGTGAAGGCAAGGCTTGCACCTAAGACATCCCCTAATCAAAATTTTCTAAAGTAACCCTAAATTCTATCGCGTTCGGATATGTCTATATGAATGCAAATCCTAAATTTAAATAGGGTATCGAGAGGGTCAAAATGTTCCGTCAAGATTTGATCAGGATTATCACATTAATTGTAAAACCCAAGTCGAGACCTCGAGGGAGTCACAAGTGTCTATGCAAAATGAAATGTAAAAAGAAAAGAAAAATAGTAATATAAATAATAAGTGGTCGAAGAAAGTGGGGATGTAGCATAACGGGTACATGAGACCAATAACTCATGACTGAATGTTCCTACTCACAGAGGGGAGAACGGCCTGTCAATCCACCGCTTCCCACGTAAGTAGACGACCATTTCTAGTCGGATCACACAAAATGACCTAAATTCTAAGTGGAATGCAACCTAGATGTCATGCACCATTAAATGGTAAAAATAGATAATAATAATAAAAATATATACTAAAATCATGCAATATAAGGAAAATTTCAAAAAAGAAAAATATGTGTAAAATTATATGAAATGCACACAAGGCGTAAAACTATCACTAAAATGACTTAAGAGTCTAACGTTGAACTAGTTATTTCAGAGATTTCTCACTAGCGTTGGACTAGAGGAAAAGCGATAAAACCACAACTAGCGTTGGACTAGTGTAGTGACGGAATAACAAAACTGATAAAACTCGAATTAAAATATTTAACCATGAAACAAAGCAAATAGACATATAAAGGCACATAATAACACATAAGAGCACATAGCATGTAAGCATGATATTCTAGATGCAAAAATTCTAACAAAAGCGATAAAAATAAATAAGCACACAAGCATGCAAAAATACATAAGCCCTAATTATTACATTGGGGGGTTAGCTACAATTTTAGGGGTAAAAAGTAAGAACGACCTATCTATTACACTTGCTATCTAAATACAAAATATCTATAAGAAAAATATGAAAGGAAAATAATATAATTATTACATTGACTATCTAAATACAAAATGTTCACCAAATAATAAGATTTGAAAATTAAATAATATAAAGTAAATAAATATGCAAAAAGTATATAAAATAAGAAATATATGAAGAAAATGCATAAAATCATATAAAGGCACATTTGGGCACATAAAGAGAAATTAATAAGTAATAGGGGTACCTCTTTGAAGACCTGGTACCAATACTTAAGAAAATGAACATACATGTCAATGTATCATGATATAAATAAATAAAGCCTACAAATTTATAAATATTGACAATTTGGGGTAAAATGTAAATTCTAGCAACTAAGAGGACTACAAGTAAAATTCTAGAAAGCTTAAGGGGATAAAATTGCAAATGCTAATTAATTAAGGGGCAAAATTAGAAATTTAAACAAAATAGGGGGTTAAAACAATAAATTCAAAAAGTGTGGGGACAAATTTGTGAATTATAAGACTTAAGTAAAAGAATATAAACCATCAGGGGGTCAATCCGTAATAATTGAGAATTGAAATGTAAAATCCAAGGTCATCGTAACAAAACTAAATCCCAGGGGGGCTGAGGCATAAATACCCATTTTTACAATAAAGTAATCAGACATTGAAAATGGCTAAAAAGACATAGTTTTTGTCCAGATAGTTTTTGTTCATTCATTCTTTTTTTTATTTTAAATTAATCAACCGAAACAAAATCCACAAAAAAAGATACTCAAACAAAAAAAAAACAAAAAAAATACCCAAAAAACTTTCGTCTTCTTCACCCCCTTTTTAGATTTCGTTCTTTAGCTTTGACAGAAAATCTTCTCTCACCCATTCCCTCTCTCTTTTTTATTTCCCTATTTCTCTTTCTGTTTTGTGCCCTAAAATCTCTGTTTTTCTCGTTCTCTCCTCTTCTCTCAATCTCTCTCCTTCTCTCTCTTTCTCTCGTTTGTACTCCCTTTCTCTCTTTTCCTCTCTGTTCATCTCTATTCTCTCTAGCTTTCTCTAATCGCTCCTCTCTACCCTCTCGTTCTCTCTTTACCATCTCTGTTTAGGGTCTTTGGTGAGAGAGGAGATGGTGACAAAATTGATGACGCGATGGGGTAGCTGTGGTGGTGAGATTGAGAGAGAAGAGAGATGACTGCGGTTAGTGGTGGCACACGTGACTATAGGTATAGCTGACTGCGATGAGGAGCTACAAAAATGGTGGCTATAGCTGATGAGACTGGAATTTTGTGAATTAGGGGTGAGAAGGATAGAGACGGTGGTAGAATTGGAGATTGGTTGCTAGTTTACTGTGATTTTTATGACTGAAATTGGGTCGTTAGAGGCGATTTGGGACTATGATGGTTTGAGGGTTGTACAGGTGACTAATGCGATGTTTTGGAGGAAGCTGGCTGGTGGTGATGCCAATTAGCGAGGGAGGAAAGTAGCGAGGCTTTGGTGGTTGGCCATGAGGGTATGGTGGGCAGGTGGTGGCTTGAGTGACCTAGAATTGGTTTGGACTTAATGTGGGTGAGGTTGTTTAATGGCTCTGTAATCTTTCTTTGCAGGTTTTAAGTGGTGAATTTGCTAGTAGAGAAGAGACTGTTGGTAGGGGTTATAGTAGTTGTCTAGGAATTGAGCTTGGTGGAATGACAGTGTGTTTTTTTTGCTTTACAGGTTGTTTAGGCGGTGTTTTTCGGTGGCTTGGGTGGTGGAACGAGGTGAAAGGGGTCTGGGCAGTGGATGAGTATTTCTTGGGCAGATTTTGCTATTTTGCAGGGTTGTTTTGGCAATTGGGGATTCAATTAAGATTGAGGTGGAGGGAGTTGTGGATTGGCAGGGATGGACTGATTGGAAGTGTTTTGTGTTGCTGGTGGAGATGCTTGTAGTGGTGCCTAACGGAGGAGAAAGGCTTATTGGTTGACTGATCCTTGGTTGGGCCGGGTGGTGATGTGGTCAGAGTTGTTTGGTGGAGCTAAAATTTGTTGGCAGTCTGTGAAGGAGCTTTTAGTGGTGCAATTGTGAGTTTGTGGATTGTCACTGATGATTATTGGTGGAATTGGCTGATGCTCGTGCGAGTTTGTGGCCGATTTATAGGTGGCTACAGGGAAGTTTGGTGATGTTGTATTCAAACAGCTATTGTGTTGGACTACTAACGAAGACGATGGCTGATAGAGGAGAGATTGGTCAGCTGATTTGGGTTTGTGGATTGGCTTTCTTGGTGGTGGTTTCAAACTACTGGAGATGATTTTTATGACTGAATGGTGATTGGGTCCGATGGAGGTGGTTGTTTGGTGCTAGTATGGTGCAGTGGAACGGATTGGGTGTCTTGGGTGATTGTTGACTTGAGATTGCGGTGAACGGTTGAGTGGTTGAACTGGCAATTGATAAAGGAGGAGGGACGTTTTGTTTGGTTGGTTTAGGATTTTTGTTTGTTTTTCCTTCTTTGCAGATAGTAGTTTATTTGTCAATGGTGGTAACTAGTGGTGCGAGGGGAGAGACTTGCTAGTGCTGAGGTGGTTTAGGGCTTGTTAATGGCGTTGAGGGGCTACTCTTGGCTTCGATTGGCAAGGGGCTGGTCTTGATTTAGGGGGTGTTCTGATGGCGTTGATTTGGTGGTTGTTCATTGGCTTTGGGTTGTGTTTTGTATTTCTTTTCTGGTGGTGAGGAATTGAGATTGTGGCAATTGGAATTTTGGTGATGATTGGTGGTGGAGGTTTTAGTTGGTTGTGATGATTTTTCTTTGCAGGTGGTTTTTCGATGGATTTGGAGGCTAATTTTCTGGTTGTTGTGGATGGTATTGGGGGAGTTTGCTAGTTTATTGGTGGCTCTGGTGGGTTATTGGCTGCTGTCTTGGTTGTTCTTATTGCAGGGGAGCTTTAATGCAGGGGGATTTGATTGATTTTGTAGTGTTTTTGTAACTGTAGTGGTGGAAGGTGGTGAGATGAAGGTTGAAGGTGGAGGTTACGATGATTACTGGCGATAGAGCAGGTGGTGGTAGATTGATTGGTTGACTGACTACGGTGGTAATAGGTGGCGGTAGTAGAAAAGAAGAAGGAAACCAAAAAACCAAACCCAAAAGAAGAACAAAACCCAGTAAACAAAATAGAAGAAAAAAATCCAAAGATTTAACTTAAATCCCAAATAGATAAACACAATTAATCAAATTCACAAGAACTACATAAGTAAATCAACAAGGAAGACAACTACATAAGAACTTACCTTCTGAAGTTTGGAGAATCTAGTCGATGAACAGTAAAATCAGATTTTTTAGGTGATGATGAATAGTACTTGATTTCTTAAAAAAGACGGATGATGAACAGTAACTCGAGAGTGAAAAATGGAGTGTGTGCGTGTGTTTTTTTTGGTGAAATAGTGTGTGTTTTAATCTCCATGGATAAAAGAATATGCGTTTTAGGGTTTTTTGTGTTTTTTTCTTTTTTCTGATTTTATTGGGGGTATTTATAGAGTTAGCAGTCTTGGCCTCCAAGAATACCACAAAACAATAAAAATGCCACTGGTAATAAAAATTTTAATTTTATTTTAAAAAATTTATTTTTGACAAAAAATTAAAATTAATACAAAAATAACGATGAACTCCAAAATTTGTCAAAAAATTAAAAAAAAATAAATTTCAAATTCTAAAAAAAAATAAAGTTTAGAGCTTAAAATTGACCAAATACGCGTTCGGGGTGTAAAATTACTATTTTACTTCTGTAATGACAAAATAAACAAAAAATAACTATTGGCCTTAAAAAATTTTCAAAAATTAAAGATAAGCTTAAAATCCTAGAAAATGAATTTAGAACTTAAAAATTGGCGAAAAATGCATTTAGGATACGAAATGATAATTTTACCCCTAAACAAATGAAAATACACAGAAAAATAGCTATTGGTCACGAAAAATTGCCAAAAATTAAAGATAAGCTTAGAATCCTAAAAAATGAACTTAGGACTCAAAAATTGGTGAAAAATGCACTTAGAATGTGAAATGATGATGTTGCCCCTAAACATGGTATTTACAGAAAATATAGCAATTGTCCCAAAAAAATCAAGAAAATTTAAAAGCATGCTTAAAAGCTTGAAAAATAAATTTTAGACTTGAAATGAGCAAAAATAGTGTTCATGAGACGAAAAGACCAATTTGCCTCTATGCTGATAAAATATAAAAAAATACCAGTTGAACTCAAAAAATTACAGAAACTTAAAGTACGTATGAAAGTACAAACATATGAATTTAAATTTCCAAAAAATAATGAAGAAATATTTACAGCTAAAAATTACGGTTTTACCACCCCCGAAATTGTTGATTTTGCATCTTTTTGGTCAAAATTATAATTTGACTCCAAAAATAGAAAGAAATACTCCAATGTTGGAAAAATAAATAGTGTGTCAAAATTTAACGTCTACAAAGAAAATACATAAATAAAATGTATTTTGTTCATAATAGTTAAACGATGCGTTTTAAGTGTTCTTTTATGTTAGATAAAATTTAGTTATTTGGGTTGATTCTTGCATTTAATAGTTTGAAATTTGGACTATTAAATGCAAAGAAGTGAAATAAAATAATATATACACACACACACACATACATACATATATACATAATACAAATATGTAAACTGAGAACTTTTATTCATAAAGTAAGAATACTTTGTCTTAAGTTACATGTTTGATACTAATCTATGCTGAAGTAAATAAATTAAAAACAAAAGTTTGTCAGCAAAAGAATGCAAGAGACAAAGAAGTATTACAAAATCTAGAGTTTAAACTCTATTAACTCTTGCGGTTTGCCTCTAATAATTCTTTCATCTTCTCTAGAGTTTTGCTTTTTTCAGCAAGCATAGGGGTTGAAGTCTCAATTTTGGTGACTTTTGCTTTCAAATTCTCAATGTTAGACTGCCTTTGGGAAAGTTCTTCCTCGTCTTTCTTCACTAGTGGAAAAGTCACTTTTCTTTGAACATTCAAAAGTTCAAGTCGTGTCCTCAAATCTCTTTTTTCACGATCAATGTCCGCGAGTCTATTCACGTAGGACAAGACCTTTTCAGCTTGCTATTTCGCTAAGACTTCAGCATTATTAAGGCGGCGTGCAGCAGCAGCGAGTAACTTGTCATAAGACTCAACGGGAACTTTTGGTGAAAACATGGACTTAGTGGAGTTATATTAAACAACATTTGCAAAGAAGGTTTTCAAAAGACCCTGAAAAAGTGAAAGATTGATAACATTGCCATTACCCATTTCTGCCATGATGTTATTGGCTTTGACCTCAAGTGAGGACATGGGCTCCAATGATCTACCAGATATCTGTCCTTTGAGATTGTTCCAAAGCATCTGAATATAACTTTAACGATAATGTAATATTACAGTTTCAGGACAGAATTTAGAAGCTTGTGGTTGCCTTGACCACGTTGGGGGATCGAACACCTTGAGTTTCTTCCTCTTAATAGTTAATTGGGCATCCAACTCTTCTTTGCAAGGAGCAAAGTCCAAAATTTAGATCTTTTCACTTGCTTGTTTTTAGGTACTATCACCGGTGTCTTCAAGTTGTGGGGGTTTAGTCATTTGTTTCACTAAGAGTTCAAAAGTATCAGACCCCCATCAGTTGAGCCTTAACTAACTTCTTGATCATCAATGAATACCAACGGTAGATCATCCAACTGCATGCGAAGTGATCGAAGTTAATTAAAGACTAGTGTGGTATTTTCAAAAAATGAAGACAAAAAGTATCCCTGACCTTTTGGTTTCTTCTTTTTGGAGATGGTGAAAAACTGCAAACAAGTACTCACAACTTTGAGAAAGATGTCTAATTTTCTTCTCGTCAAGACCCGTTAATTCTCTAGTACATGGGATAATCTGCTCGTAAATATTGCCAACCATGGGAAATCCTCCTAATCGGTGTAGATCCCATAAAGAAAATGGCAACTCGCCAGCTGAGGTATTTAGCGTGTTAGTTTCTGGACACCATGCCTCACAAAATGCTCGGACAATGTTGGGGTTTCTATCATAAGTGAATAGTGATACGTATAAAGCTTCATAAAAGGAGGCATCTTGAAGAGTCTACTTGCATCTCCTTACGATGTCCTCAAGCCGTTTCCAGTACTTCTCAATAAAGCCAAATTCTTCGTTGAGTTTTAAAAGACTTTCCCAATGTGCTTCTCTAGAAATGATGCGCCTACCAAGAGTTTGGAAATAGGTCATTTTAGGCTTCTTAGTATGGATAAGGGACCTCGAACCTCAATGAGTAAACTCTTGTACCATCATCTTGAAGAATCTCCGATGACTAATTTTCTAGGTGAAGGCACTTGTGTTGAGGCCAATTCTCAGCAAAATTTCCACACATGGCAGGATGAACCAATAATTTGGTTCCTCTTTCATATGAGTTGTCTACATGATCAACAATCAAGAGGTGTTTTTGGTCTGAAATGCTGAGCTCTTTAAATGTCACCATAGTACTTCCTGTGAAGAAAAGAAATTCAATGTGCATTAGTTGAAAATTTTAATTGCAAGAATGCATAGGTTATTATGGTGAATTTTAAAAATGGTGCGATGCTTAAAGTAATGATTTAGCAGCAACTCACTTGGAAACTTTATCAACAGACAAACCAGAATAAGGCCCATCACAGCATTATGGATATATGAGTTTAAATGAAACTCATCTACGTGCCATCGAATTAAGTCAAAGTGAAGTTCATTCATGTGCCATTAGTGCACAAATCAAAGAAGACTTGTTAAGCACTATGGAGGTGCGAATCAAAATAGAGCTCTCCAAGCACAATGACAATGGCAGTCTATAAATGACTCACTCAAAGATGCTATATAAATCAACGCCTTTGGGATTTCTCAAGCCCGGTGAGGCTATCATAAAAATTAATGTCTCTATGGATTTCTCAATCCCGGTGAGGCTATCATTGAAATTAATGTCTCTAGGGATCCCTGAAGCCCGGTGAGGCTATTATAGAAATTAATATCTCCATGGATTTCTCAAGCCCGACAAGACTATCATTGAAATTAATGTCTCTAGGAATTCCTCAAGCCCGGTAAAGCTATCATAGATATTAATGTTTCTAGGGATTCCTCAAACCCAGTGAGGCTATCATTGAAATTGGTGCCTCCATGGATTTCTCAAGCCTTGTGAGACTATCATCGAAATTGATATCTCCAGTGATTTCTCAAGTCTTGTGAGGCTATCATTGAAATTAGTGCCTCCATAGATTTCTCAAGCCTTATAGGGCTATTATCGAAATTGATACCTCCAGTGATTTCTCAAGCCTTGTGGGGCTATCATTGAAATTAGTGCCTCTACGGATTTCTCAAGTCTTGTGGGACTGATAGGCGTGTAATTAGATCTAAAAAATATAGCAAATAATTCAATTATATCACACACAAATAATTAAGTTATAAAACCTAATTACCCTATATACTGCAAGTGCACAGATCGTATTGAGTATAGAGCAATAGGGTCGATCCCACAGGGAAAAGGTTATTGAAGTACTATGGCTTTATTGCTCATTTTATTATCTAAACAACCAATTAACAATGTGAAGAACAAAGCATAAAATAAACAACTAAACTAATCAACTCTATAGAATAACAATATTGGAGAAAACTCGCAATCTTAAGACACTAGGGCATAGAGTTAACTAATGAGCAAACATATAAATGAAAAGATCAACTCATGCTATTGGTTCTTGTCTTGGTTAGGGTCCAATCCCAATTATACTTAACCTTCACTCTCGTGACAAGTTAACGATTACCTCCCTACTATTTCTTTCCTACTCTCGTGGTAAAGATACTAGTATTGGTTCATTAATCACATGAATTGCCTAATTGACCAACCTAGGAGCACCACTACTCTCGTGTGACATGCAACCTAGACTTCAGCTATTCTTTTTCCATTATCATTACCAACTCTCATTGCATAATAACAACTATCAATTCATAGTTGGTGATCAAGCAACTACAAATCCATGCAAACCGAAATAGAGAACAAACAAGCACAAGATAACATGAATAATCATAATCAAGTCATATGCATGAAGCGATTAGTTTCCTCTAACCCTAGATTAACAATTTAGCACGTACCCATGGTGGATTTCACATAAAAGATCAAAACTTTAATAGACAAATCCATATAAATCAAGAAAGAGACAAAAATAGAATAAAGAAAACTTATTGATTGATGAACAAATTCAAATCTTCTATTCTTCCTCCAATCTTGATGTGTACAAGAGAATCCTCCAAATAGCACTATTCTATAGAGAGATTTACTAATCTAAAGGGGTGACTCTCTCAAAGAGAGAAAATCTCTCCAAGAGAGACCTTGCTATTCTATGCTATGCTCTCTCTATACTATGCTACGCTTTTCTCTTGTGTTTTTAGCACTCTAAAACCCTCCTAAGATGTATTCTCACCATCCACCAAGAGTATGAATTGCTCCCTTGAAAGATAGCCCCAAAGTGCCTCAAAATCGTACGTCTGCGCCCCGAACCCGCAGCAAGGCTACAGCCACGGCTTCAATTAATAATTTTCTGACCATACCCGCGGTGCGTACCCGCGGCACGGATTCAGCCGCGTGTTCGGTCAGAAAGTTGGCCAAACTAGCTTTTAGTCTGAACATGAAAGTTATAGCCCTTTGAGTTAGCTTTCCAGGAGCACAAAAATCAGGTCATTTGGAGTTGTGTACACAAAGATATAGCCAAAACATCGAGACATGGTCGGAAGAGCATCGCTGCACAAGAATGCTTCAGTAATGTGGCAATTTGACATTGTAAACGTGAGAATCAGACTTTGAGGTCTGCATAAGAATTGTAGATAATTCTCTTAGCTTTAAATTGCTACAAGAATCATCTCAATTCACTCTCTCTAGCTCCAGTTCTGACCAAACTACCAAAACATGTCGGTGCAGTGAAATCCTTTCATCGCCAATTCTTCTTCTATCGTTGCTTCATCATGCCACATCATTGGTCCTCTTCTCTTGCCACTTTTCATCAACTTCAAATCACATTTAATATCATCCCAATATGCTTCATTTGATCCAAAGTGATGATCGTTATAGCTAAAACCTACAAAATACAAAGAATTGCATATTAAACCACACATTTGCACATTTTAGCTACAAACTTAAGATTGGAAGAAATAGACATGAAAGTGACTATTGTTCATTATTTAAACCCTAAAAACTAGCATAAAATACTAATGTAGACACATTAAGAAATATGCAAACTATACGCTTATCAGGGACCATCATTGAAATTAGCATCTCCACAAAGTCTGGTGAAACTGTCATCAAATTTGATGCTTCCAAGGATTTCTCAAGCCAATATAGGCCATCCTTGAAGTTTAGTATTGATGCGAGGTTGAAGTTTAAGTATTGATGTAATGTCGTGGTGAAGTAGCATGAAAATTATAAAAAAAAAAAAAAAAAGCTGTACAAATTTTAAAGGATTACTTACTAAAATTTGGGAAGTTCCTTGAAGCTTTGAAGAATGGTTACGGTTTGTTTGTGATTGCTATTAGAGTAATCTAAAAAAAATGGCGCTTGGAATCATCACAAAGGAATAAACAAATTGTAAAGCTCAAAAGTCAATGTGGAAGGTTTGAATATAGTTGGCTTCATAAAGAATTTGCATCAATAAGTATAGCCCATGCATGGTATTTTAGTAGCTGGTTTTCAAGTCAAAACCATTCTTTATACCAATGTTGATGTTTGGTAAATTTGGGCAAAATCAGTTGGCAGTTACATGAGCAAAAGCAAGTATGCAATTTTCAGTTGAAGGGGAGTTTTGAAAAAGAGCGTGAAATCACAATTCAATGATCATGCCATATGGCAATATAACTTTAAGCTGAAAATAAAGTTTCAACCCAAGAAAGACAACATCATCCACAAAATTTTAGCAATTACTGTAGAAGAAAAAGTTCTCAAATTGAAAGGTGGAATTTGCGCATAAATTTCAGAATGTGGGCATTCATTGAGGACATTCTACAAATATCTGGAGTGCAAAAATAAAGGTTGAAAATCTCAGCTGCAAACAAATTTGGAAGAAGTCCAACTTTCAGCAACAATCGGCAAACATGTTCAACAACATTCATGCTAGTGGACAAGCTATGTTACAGTCAAAGTTAAGATGGAATATCCAGTTTTTTGTCTAGAGATATCCGTACAGAAACAAGGAACCAGAAAATTACCTAGAAGGCTTGAATCTTTCACGAATTTGTTCTTTTCAAGTGTAGCGAAAGTTCTTTAAGCCTCAATATGAATATATTGGGGGTGAACTACTTCTTTAAATAATGGTGACATGCAGGTGAATTTAGAAATTTCACATGATGATTGCAAAAAGGAGCTGAAAATTTTGGCAAGTTAGTATTTGGAATTCGTTGGAATTTAGTAATTCAAATTGTAGATTGATTCCAAGTTGATTGTTTGAGGCTTTTGTTTGGTGGTTCCTAAAATTTGTTTAGCATGCTGTGAATGGAGTTAGCACGTGATTTCCCCACGGAAGTTGCTCAAAAGTCAAAAGGATAGTCCAGCAATGAGTTAAAGGTTATTAAGACTTGCTAGTAAAGGGCGTAAAATTCGTTTTCTAAATTTAACCATGCATGCGTGGCTTTCAAAGAAAAGGAAATCTTTGAATTTGGTTTTCCAAGATAGTTTCGGTTATTGCCAATTCGATTGAGATTTAGGCAAGCACCGTGTATAGCCAACAAGCACTATAAGTTTGTCTCATGATTCAAGTTTGGAAGCTAATGAATTTAGACGGTTGACAAAATTTTGTTTAAGGCTAAGTTTCAAGCAAGGTGGCCTAGCCATGAAAAGAAATTGTCGTCTTGGATCTTTCGGTTATTATTCTATCGAAGATGAAGTGAGCTTCTTATGAGACTTCAAGTCCAGTCTCCGATTATTGTCAATCAATACTCCACCAAGCCTTGAAGTTGGGGCATTTGTAGACAATGAAATTTTATTTTAATTTAATTAGTCAAGATTAAACAAATTACATTGATCTTGATTAAATTAAATTAAATTAAAATTATATTATAAGTTCATTTATATTTGGGCTTATAAATTGAATATTTGACATGTGGGCCTTAAGTCAAATTTTAGTGTCTTCAAATTCATTTATGTTTGAGCTTGTAAGTTGGACCGTTGATAAACGGGCCTCAAGTTCAATTATTACGTCCATTAAATTAAAGTGGATTAATTTTATTAATTCACAAGGCTATTTGGCCAACCAATTTATTAAAGTCTACTCTAAATGGGTTTATTAAGCCACAAGCAACCCAAGTTGGTGAAGGATTCCAGAGAGTTTTCTTTTAAGCCAATTATACTTTAAGTTTTGGCTATAAATAAGAGCTTTTCCCTCTCAAGTCAAAATATATAACAAATTTTCCAAAAGCTTAGAGAAAGCTCTATCAAATTCTCTAGAGATTTCTCTTCTTCAAGTCTCTCAAGCCCAAGTTCAAGTCCAAATCAAATCCTCAAGTCCAAGTTCAAGTTCAACCAAATTCCTATGTTCGTGTTGGAGACTTGAAGGTCCAAGATTCAAGTGTTCGAGATAATGGAATCAAATCACCGTTTCCTACGTTCAAATTGTAGGAGACTCCAAGTTTAATTCAAAAACAAACCTTTTTGGCCCTTGAATTAAATTTTTGTGAAGAGAAGAATTACAGGATAGTTTCTTTTGTAAAGAAATTTATCCAGAGATTATAACTCTTGTTTCAAATTAATAAAATTCAATTTGTGCAATTTTTCTTGTCTTTTGTTCACAGATACGAAATTTGTGTGTACACGAACACATTCCAAAAAAGTCAGAAGCGTACAGACATTGGTTTGGACGCAAGATATCTCAATTCAGCTATCGAAAGGATCAATTGTGTTGTCAATTTCTGCAAGGATACAGAATCATGACAAGTAATATAGTAATGAGTAGAGATCGTTCCAACGAGGATTAGTTATTTAGCCACCTACCAATTCTCTTTTATTTGTCTAAGGCTTTCAATTTAATTGAAGAAGACTAAAACTAAATTCTAAATTAAAACTACTCTAAAACTAAATTAGTACCAAATGAATTAAATTAAAATCAATCAAGAAGAATGAACTTGAAAAAGATCAACAACCCACACGAATATTAGAAATTAACACTCAACCACAATCAATTTAATTAATTAACTCATGAATTACCAATGCTTCGTTATGACCCAAGTTATTCCAAAAGTATCAATTAAACTCTCTCGACATTTAATCGACTAAACTTTAGTTCAATCAATTGCAAAGCAAATTAACCCACTCTCATGGTGTTAATCCATTAAACAATCAATATAATAAGGCTAATATAAGTAATTCTTAAGGGTATCTAACAACTTATTACAATCTCTTGTCAATAAAAACTAAATTGATGATTGTAGATCTATTGTGCTACCACCTCTCAATGTGTAACATAACATAAATCATAATCATGGTGGCCAAGCATGATTAAGCATTAAGAATAACAAACATCATATAACAAAAGCATGATTCATGGATTAAATAAAAGAAAATCATGTTTAGAGTTTCAATCCCTAAAAACAAATTTGGCCACTTATGTTCTTACAATCCAAAACAAAACAACCCATAAACATTGAAGAATTCATAAAGAAAAGAGAAAAAGAAGAATAATAATCTACAATCTTCAATCTTGATCGTCTTCTTAATGATTCTTGTGTTATAGGGTATTTTTCTAGGATTGCTATCGCTTTCTTTATGATATTTTGTGTTTTCCAATATATATAAGAGTGTCTTTGCTTCTAGAAAATTAGGTCTTTGAGTTAAAAAAGGAAAGAACTCACTAAAATTGCTCTTCTGCTTCATCAGCACTGCCTCGACTGAACCGACTGGTTCACCCGAAATAGAATGTTGGCAACTTTGACTTTTATTCCTTTCTTGGCACTTTCAATTCTCACCCAATTGCCTTCACCTTTATGTACAAAAACAATACAAATTAACTCCATTCTTTCAAAACAAATTTAATCAAATAAAATCACTCAAAAAGACCCAAATTTTCAAATTAATAACCATGCAAACCACTCTTCAAACACTTATAAATTGGACACACATCAAGTTGCAGCTCAAGAATCAAAGGTTCAGACAATGGTTTGGCCAACAACCTTGACGATGGGTTGTTCGAACTCCCCAACGGCTAGTTTTTCCAACATTAAATGCTTGACCGTTGGAGAGTTGTTGAAGGCTAGTTTTGAAGAACTATATAAGCAATAAAATCCAAATTTATTACCAACTGAACCATTGTTGTACATTGGGTAGCAATCTTGAACAAGAAAAGGTTGTTTCCCTTTGTTATGTATTGTAAGTTAAAGTGAGAATTCTTCATTGTGAGTATGATCAATTCAATTGTAATGTAGAAAGGTTAGCTTGTTGATACCCGCATGGTAGTGCCCATTTTAAACTTGGAAGCTTCATCAATGATATTCGTCAATTTGTGTGATTTGATTGATTCTACAAGGAGTCTTGTGTTTTCAACCATTCTTGAGTCTGGAGAATCCGTGGACCAATCAAGGAAATTGAACTTGAAGATTGTGTTTTAGTTTTGGATAAAACATGTATTAAAAAAAAAGGTCCAAGAAGTAGCATATGATCCAAAGATGATGCATACAAGTTGGTTAGGTGTGATAGACCCAAGTTGAAGGCCTTAAAATTGCAAGATTGAAGCCCAATGGAGTCCAAGGAGGGATGGCCAGCCCATTCGTTTATTTTAGGTGATGTTTTTTATATTTTTAAGAATATTCTAGAGTAGCTTTTATTTACATGACTTCTAGATTGTTTTCATGTTCTTTTATGTTAAGTGTTAGTTAAGAATTAGTTTTTTAGTAGCTAGTTCTAGAATTTTCTATTCCATATTCTACGACTTTGTGAGCCTATAAATAGGCCATCATGTGTAATATTTTTCATAAGTAAGATGAATTAATAAAATTGTGTGTTTTTCTCTCTACAAGAGTTTTCTTTAGTTCTTGGATTAGAACTAAATTCTGGTCTTATTGCAGTGATTCCATGGCGACGAAAATCTCTGCTTTGGGTTTCTTCCACTTGGCTTGATTCGTTCTTTTGGGTTTGTTAATCAGGAGTCTATTCCACGGGTTGGTTAAAAGTCTAACTTGCAACGTAGAAGGGGGAATTCAACGATCTTGGTTGGATCTTCAAACACCACAACTCAAGTTGTTTTTGGAGTCTTTGGACAAGTGACAAAGGAGTCAAGAAGATTGGGTTGTTTTCGTAGATCACTTTTCAAGACAATTCTTGGGGATGATATTCTTGTGATATACGATAGGGCGGGCCCCCAATCGTATCACTTGTGAGCTATAAAATCTCTTAGCTCAACTAGAGAGTGTCTAGGGTAAGTAAGAGGTGAGCCAATAATTGTACTAGTTGGTTTTTGAGTCACCTACAAGTGAAGAGATTCAAGTGTATTAAAACTTCATGTTTAGTGAAACTTGGAAGCCTTTTGGTTTGATTAATCCATCTTTTTTCTTATTTAATTTCTGTCTTTGTTGTTATTGTAATATCATTTATTGAACTATTTACTTGATTGATCATTTAGATAACTTGGTAAATTTATTTTTCTTTGAAAATTTGAATTAACCAAGTTTTAAAAGAACCTAATTCACCCCCCCTCTTAGGTTGCTTAGGGACCACATACTTTAATTTCACATTTATTATGTTAACTAATAGAATAACTTTTGCTATTTTTCTTTGAAAAGAAGTACTAATTGTATCTTATTAACGTAGATGAGTGGCGGAGATTATTTAGTAATGATGCTCCACATTTATAGAAATTGGCGATTAAACTCTTGAGTCAAACTTCTTCTTCCTTGGCATGTAAACATAACTAGATTATATTTTAACGCATCCATACCAAAAAAAGGAATAGTCTTGAGCATCAAAGATTGAATGATCTTGTTTACATTCATTATAATTTACGTTTGAAGAATAGGTATGGAATTACTATTATAAATGTTTACTTCATTTTGTAAATTTATTTATTAGTTGAACTTCTTACTTTTTGTTTTTCACTTTTTTTTCTTAACATTGTAGGCTTTCATATAAGAAAAGGTCTTATGACCAGTAGATTATGAGGCCATTGGTAAAGTTGAATTTTGTATTGTTGACGTGGAACAAAAAGGAGAGCTTGATTATGATGAGTTAAAATAAATGATTGAAGAAGAATTTCTCAGGACTAGTGAAGATGGACCTTCTCAATCACGTAAGATATATTTGTTCACTTAACTTGATTTAGTAATTTTCTTAGTTCTAATCTATTTTTGAATCCTTTTATTACAAGTTTTTAAACGATTTTTAGGTAAGAAAGACACAAATATTGTGCAACTTGATGATGAGAATGATCTTGATGATATTGACTTTGAAAGTCATGAAACTGGAGATGGGGATGAAGATGAAGCATGGCTCAGATAATTCTAAACTGTGTCATTTGAAAATATTATAAATGAACTTATTGCTTTATTTGTATTGATACTTGTTAAGGATTGAACGTGTATGATATTTCTATATTGTGAGTTTTGTGAGTTTGGATATTTTTATTTGATTTGCATTTCTACATTGTGAGTTTTGTGAGCTTGGAGATTTCTATTTGATTTGCAGGAAAAATTAATAAGGGGTGTGTGTACACACACATATAATTTATGACGTCATCCAATTCGACCCTCAATCAAACCCATTAACCCTTGACCTCTAAGCTCGTTAAGTCGATATTCGATTCAAGTCTGAAAACATAGATCCTCTGAGCTCGTTAAGTCGATGTCCGATTCGAGTATGAAAATATAGATCCTCGGCCTTTGGTTGGACGAATCAATTTGGTCCCCTTACGTAATTAAAAAAAAAAAATTTTTAGGCTTTAACCCCTAATCATTTGCCGTGCATCACAAATGTTTTAATAAATTTCATCAAAAGGATATTTTAACTATAATAATTCCTTAAGGACTAGATTTAAGTCTTCAAGAACTAGATTGAAATGAGATTCAAGCTTTAAGAACTAATTGTAGAAATAAAAGACTTATGGACCAAATATGATCTCTTGCAAACGTTTGAGGAATTTCTGTAACTTACCAATGTAAATTTAATTATTCCGGTCACTTTCTGTCAAATCCTCTCAACTTGCCAAATTATAGGTATAAGAAACTAAGTTGGCTTTTGGGAGCGCATAAAGGGTCAAATTTGCCCCAAATAATAAAGAAAGAAAATTTAAAACAGTACGCTGGATTAACATTTCCTTACACTAAACTAAAATCAGATCATCTCTCTCACATGCCCTTCCAAGAAACACCTTCTCCTTGAAATGTTAAAAGTACACGAGAAACGTGGAAGACTAGAACCTGACAATTTCACCATGCAAAATCTGCATTAAACACCTGCCATAGTTTTGACTTATCCGAGCTTCCACTTGCCACGTTGTTTACATGCAAAACTACACTCTTCTCTTCAAAAAATCTATCCTGTACTGAGAGAGAGAGAGAGAGAGAGAGAATCTTCCTATTTCAACCGTGTAACTCTTTCATCTCCACCTTCAAACTCTATCATCTTCACCCCTAGGCAGCATGATGGACAGACTCACCATTTTTGCAGCAACTTTTGTGGTCCTGTCTGCTGTGGCTGTGGCCTTTGATTTGGGTACCTTGATCCCAAATCTGAAGATTATTGAACAATCGAAGGAGAAAGCACCTCGTTGTGAGAAAGAGTTGCAGAAGCAGCAACTTGATTGCTGTCATACATACCTTCGGGAGAGCAGCAGATTTACACAGCCACCAACGGTTGGTGACCAAGTTTCAAGTTGGCGTGAAGCATTTCCTCGATGCTGTGAGCAATTAGAGCACATAAGTAAAGAATGCAGATGTCAGGCTATATCTCAGGTTAGGTCCGACTGACATGTATAGTTGTATTTTCAACGTGTCTTTGCAGATAATTGTAAACCGCTTTTTATTTTTTTTAATTTTTTTGAGAAACAAATTTTTACAAGGGTTCATTGCATTTATACCCCATTGCATATTTTGATGATTACAGAGTTTTTATTCATAAAGTGTTATTTTGAAGTTAATTTCAAGCATATATTGTATTGATAAAAATCTTCAGAGAGTCTTGTGTAACTTGATCAAAACTTGAACAAAGTAATTTCTTACCTAGAAATATTTTATTATAAGAAAGACAAGCACATTAATTGACCTCCTTGCACATGCTATGGGAAATTTGTTTTTTACAATGGATGAATCAGTTTGCTAAAATGAAGATCAGTTAAACAAATGTATCCAAATATCCTTTTTTTTGGATTGAAAACTCAATGTCTTGTCTATTCTATGTTAGTCTAGTAAATGTCAGATTCTCCCAAATTATATGTTTTGCTCTTACAAAGGCTTTGATAAGTTTCGGTAATTTTTCCAACAACGCTGAAAAAACTCCAGTTTGGTACTCCGACTTACTTTTTTTTTTTAATTATTCCAAGCATTCCTCTGTTGTTTACTCGTATTACAGTTTTCCAAACTTTTACCTTAACTATCACGTTGACTTGAATTGTGATATTACTCTGTTTCTTTTTATCGGCAAATAACTGATTAGCTTACAAATTATTATGACTGAATCCAAATTATTATGACTGAATCCAGGTCCCTCATATTTTTATGACCACGATTTTATTTCATTTTATTCACTAGACCTGGCAAAAAGCTAGAGTAATAGTAATTTATATTAAAGACATTAACGGGTTTTTCTTGGTTCTTGTCTTACAGGTTGTTCAACAGCAGATGCAAATGGGACATTTGCAAGGAATTGAGATGCAAGAGATGTTGCAGACTGCGAGGAGCCTTCCTAACTTATGTCGAATTAAAAAGTCCCAATATTGTAATATTCCGATGATGACTTCATTTTAGACTACTAAAATGCAAGTGACTATGAAAAATAAAGTTTCGCTGTCATTAGAGTTTGGTAACATGAAAGAATAAATAAACTTTTCCTTATGTGGCTTATTGTGAGAATTCTGATTTGGTAAGATTTCAAGAGGTGTAACTTTTCTTTTTATTTCTTTCTTTTCTTATCCTACATTATTATTATTATTATTATTATTATTATTATTTTGCATTCTCATTGTTCTTTTGAAATCCTACTATTACACAATATGCTATGAACTCTTTACATTATTATCGTTAAATACGCACCTCATATATGCAAACCTGGGATGAAGTTTCAAATCTATCGAGTAACCACAACCATATGCTGTATATGAACTCTTTAAACCATAACCACAACAATGTGCTATATATGAACTCTTTAAACCATTCTTGCTTGCATTTTATATCGACAAAAAAAAAAAAAAAAAGGCTTTACATTGTTCTTCAGAAGACAAGATGACCCGGGTTGTTATTTATCTTCAAATTATAAGAGGAGGGTGTTCCACAAATTATATAAGAATTCACACCTCGTATGCATAGTTTCCAGCAACATCCAAAATGAAACAGGGTACAATTTCCAGGATAGCTGCTAGGCTCGAAACGAATTAAAGCGACTCAATATTGCCATGCTCTAAAGGAATAAAAGGGAACTCAATATTGCCATGCTCGATTCGAAATCAACACCCAATACTGCCGTGCTCATTACAAGCCAACACTCGATAGTGCCATGCTTGATTCGAAATCAACATTGCCATGCTCCAAGTTAAAGCGAGACATGATTCAAAGTCAATACTGCCATGGCCAAGTCGAATTTACAGGGAACTCAATATTGCCATGCTCGAAGTTTTAACTTCGGTTAGAATTTGAGCTCATCGAACAAGTTCTAATTTAAAGTTCGAACTCGAAGCGAACTCAATATTTCCATGCTTAATTTGAAATCAATACTTCGATTAGAATTCATGCTCATTGAAATTTTAGGCTCGAACTCAGTTCTACAATGCTCATGCTCAATTCAAAGTTTTAACTTCCATGTACTGCCATGCTCATGCTAAGTTTAAGTTCAATTAAATTAAGCTCTGTGAACCTCTAAACTTATTGAACTTTTAAGCTCTGGCTGGAATTCGAAGTTTTAAGTTTAATTAGAATTCGAGCTCATTGAACTTTCAAGCTCAGGCTGCAATTCGTGCTAGAATTCGATCTTGGTACAAATCAAAGTTTTAAGTTCGATATACAAACTCAAGTATGAAGCTTGAGTTTGATTCGAGACATTATTCGAATTCGGTTTTTCAAGATTTAAAAATCGAACTTGATTCGATACAATATTCGAATTCAAATTTCGAGTTTGTTTGAAAGCTTGATTTCTACATTTATTTTATTTTCAAGTTGTTATTTATTTACAGTTTCAAGTTTTAGGTTTAAGCCAGAATACAAAACGTAACTAAGCAATATAAATTTTATTACCGCATAATATTTACAAGGTCAAATTCAACTCGTTTACGTAATCGAATCTTAAATCTAGTTATACCTGATGCAAGCTCAAGTTTCGAATCCGAATTGAGAGTTCTTAACGAATCGAATATGTATTATTAGTTAAGGATTAAATTCATTATATACCTATAATAGCCATTTCCAGTGAAACATTTTGTGCCATACAATTACTGGAGTAGCTTCATCGTCCATGAAATTTAAGAACTTTTTATATGGATCCAATTCATAGTCTCAATTGTAGATATTGGGGTCTAAATGTTGGGTAGACCAACAAAAATAAATTCCTACTCTAAGAAAAGCAAACTCAAGTATAGCAGTGAGTAGAGTCATATCCACAAGGACTGAAGAATTTATTTTCTTCTTTTTTACCAAACAAAAATTAAAAAGGGAGGATTGGAAATAATTAATCCAAAGAAAATTTAACTTAAGAAAAGTTAAAAGTTTAAAATTAAATTAACGAAATCAATAAAAATCTAAGCTCCAGTCAAAGGATTAATTTCTACTCTGATTCAATTAACTGATTATTGATGCAAGGGTAAATTCACACGTTCATGAATAAATTGGTTACGGTCTCTTTTTAGGGGGCAAGATACTTGGGCCGGGAGATAACATGAATGAATAGCAACTACAAAATGAATTCATTCTCAAACAAACTTAAAAGACTATAATGTTAGCAGACAGTGTATATTATATCTAGAGAGCCCGTAACCAATGTCTACATCAAAAGAAGCTCTTGACTCCAAGCAATGTCATTCAACAAATACAAACCTCAATGAGTGAAGCAGTTACTTTTTGGAGAAAAGTCCCACTTAACTACCAAAACTGAAAGCTGGTAATGGAGTGGGGACTTTCTCACAAAATTTTTGATTGCCAATTCCCTTTTGTAAACTATCTTCTGTTCATATATACCATGTAATTGGTAAAAGTAGAAATAGCTTCAAACTATGCAAGATGCAGTGAATTTGCACCGTGAACTACTGCTAGTCTTTTGTTAAACCTTCATGCAATATCATCAATAAGCGTACTATTACTTTTGCTCAAAAAAAAAAAAAAATTGGTCATGGTTGTTGATACGATCAAACAACCTGTCCTTCTTTGTTGTGCCGAAAACCAAGTTATGGCCATTAGTTGCTTCCCTAATCAAAAGATAGCTCTAGGTACAACCTTAGGATTCAATCTTTTGATAGTATTAAAAATTAGAAAAGTTACCAAAACCATCAAACACCTACGAGGCTTTATTCAAATTCGATTATATATTTCCATGATATCATCCAAAAGTTTCTATTGTAATTGAATTACTCACTTGCCACCAATACTAAAATTATTAAACAATTACGGATTTGACATTTTAGATGGTTATAGATTATTCAACAATTAAATGGTGATCAGTTATTTAATTGTATAACACAATCATGCAAGAAAAAGCAAGGTCGCCTTTGAATCAATCAAAGAATATATAAATATGCATAAATGCACCAAATAATTAAAAATAAATTAGATCTCACAATATACATGAACCAAAGCTTCAATTATCCTTTAACTAGAAAAGTCCTTTAATTTCTTTTGATGGAGTCGAAACTAAGTAGAGAAAATAAAACAACGTAGTGGAAAGTGAAAGAAAGAAAGAGAGATCGCTCCAAGTGGAAAGATCAAGAGGTTTTTAGATTGAGAGGTCGTTCCTCTCTTTATTCTCACCTATTCCTATTTTTCCCCTTCTATCCTAATCAGAATCCCTAACAAAAAGGATCAATATCTCCCTTCAAAATAGAATCCTAATTGTCTAATAATTGTTTCTTAAAAGATAACTAATTGTCATTGACAGAAGATAAAAGGTAATCACAACAAATCTTCAAGGATTTAGAAATCACGTAACTAACATATGAGGTTTGAGTCATTAATTGAAAAATTATCATTTAATCTCATAACTTAGCTTCCCAGTTACAGCCTGCCCCATGCCTTACAGACAAAAGTCTTCTAGAAATTGCCTTTCTTGTTCCAAATTGCATCCAATCGCCTACCAACAAATTTAAATATGAAAAATGAGTAGAATCCAGCATTAAGCACTATCTTTAGTCAATATTAAGAGCAAATATATACAAATTATATGGTAGTTTAGCTCTCAAACAAACTCCCCCACACCTAGACAATGCTTGCCCTCAAGCATTCAACCATCCCAAGAGCACAGTAAAGATGTCAAATATTTATAGTAGAATAACTAGCAAAAATACCACATTTTCCAATAATTTCATCAAAATCCAAATGTTCAAGATCCAACTTCCTCACTAGGATTTTCAATATATTCACTAAACCCTCAAAGAAAAATAAAGTAAGGTATCATTGAAAGCTCACATCAATACAATGGAAAGATATTTCAATAGACTAGCACATATATTGCATCTTCACCACTTCATAAAGAATTTAACGCAAAAATCAAAAGGTCTTTGTAAGGATTGGAATGAGGCTTAGGGTAAAGGCATGATAAAAAAGGAAGATTTAGGTAAAAGGTATCAAGGAGAATGTCATAAAATCATTGCACGATTACAATTGCTATCTTCATATACCTCCATTGCTCTAGTGTTTAACACAACTTGACAAACTAGGCAAGTACAAACATATCTCGGGCTTTTGCCCAACTACAGAACACAACACATATATACATACCACTTCACAACATATTTTTGTACTTCCTCACTTTTTTATTTTTTTCAATCTTTCTTTTCTTTTTTTCAATATTTTTTTTCTTTTTTCTTCCTTTTTTTTTATGAAATAAACACAAATAAACTTGACACATATAATGGAACTTCCAAATTCTTTTTCGTGCAATAAAATTAAGAAAGTCCTTTGGCAAGTGGTTCAAATAGAAAGTTTAAACAAATAGGTTTTTGGTTAAAATGCATGGCTAATGAATAAAGAAAAAAGTCAAGGCTCAAAAGGGCTCATTACTGGTAATAAAATCAAAGTAGGTCTTCAAGATAGTTAAAAGGGTTAAACCTAAGTGCCCTTGTAACTTTAATTCATTAAACTCAAGGATGTGGTCTTGATATGCATAACAATGCAAGTTCTAGAATATTCAATCCATTTACGATAACCACTCGACAAAAGAAACAGAGCAAAAATGAATGAACTACTCTTAAAAGCCTAAAAGCTCACACAAGGGTTAAACATGTCAAATTTTACACATTTTTCATTCAATTCAATTTCGAAGAAAAGTTAAGTACTTAAGCTAGTAAAACTCATGCTAATCATACTTCTGTCTTGATTGAAAAATAATTCATGAAAATTTATGAAAAATTTTCAAAAATTTTCCATAAAAAGTATCCCTCAACTCCCCAATACCTAAATTCTACGTTGTCCCCAATGTAAAAAGCTAATATAGAAACAAAAGCAACTGGACTTCCCTAAAGACTGGAAGAAAGCTGTCAGAATTATTGCCATCTGTAAAATATGGTGCTCAATCCTTAAAGGGTAATCATCTAGGCACTGAATGCTGGTACTCATCTGTTGTAGTTGAGCCTCCAAGGAGGAAGGTAGTGACAATATAGAAGTGGTTGCGTGGCAATGGTGGTAAGCAACAATAAAGAGGGAGAGAATGGCAGTGGTAGCTCATAAGTTGGCGAGAGAAAGACAAAAAGCTAATGCAAAATTAGGGCTAAATGAAATAACGAGCAATGAAATTTTTATTTTAAGCACTAACACAAAATATCATAAAACTATTCCTTATAGAGCATGGGCACGTTCTATAATAAAATGTCTTCTAGCTCCTCAAGTTTCAATATTCCTTGCGAACCAACTATTGAGCGTGGACACATCGTATAGAATGGAGTCTTCTGAAATTTTAGACTTCGAACTCGTTTTGTGTTGGTTGTAAGACATAACCACGCTATACAAAATGAAGGCCTCTAACTTGCACTTGTAATTTCTTTTGAGGGCCAGCTATAAGCCGTGGCCACATCTTGTAGAATAGAATCTTCTGACTTTGCAATTGTCTAGCTCTCCAAATACTAGTTGTAAGACGTGACCACGTTCTATAAAACAAAGTCTTCTGACCTCTCAAGATTCAAACCTTTAAAGTACTAGTTGTAGGACATGGGCATTGCCCTATAGAAAAGAGTCTTTTGTCAAAACAAAAATAGTTAAACTTTCATAATTAAACATAAAGCAACTAGAAACAACATAAATAACAAAATAAACTAATTAAATTATTTATCTCCCAATAGTGCCTTTCTTTAACGTCTTTGGCTAGACTTATTACTTCCCTATCTACCAGGGTTAAACGGATACCCAAACTCTTGGAATTGCAACAACTTATGTTCTCTCCATCGATCCATCTTTATGTCAAAATTCTTTATTGCTTTATGGAAAGGCTTCAAAGATAGAGTTGGTTCCTATAAAACAAAAGGTAAAGGTTTCTCATCAGTAATTGATAAAATAATACAAAACACTTTACATGATTATTAAAACCAGATTCATCACTTAGCTCTTCAACAATTTCTAGCAACTCTTGATCCATGATCAACTTATTATCTTCTTTCTCAAGATGTTTGTTAGTGGCACTTCCCATACCATAAAGTTCAAAAACATCTTGCAATTTAAGCACCTCATCATTAAATTTTCCCTCTTTGGTCACAATTTCCTGTGACTCAGTAGAATCATGCATCTTCCTCTTTGGTCACAAGTGTCTCTTCTACATTCTCCTTTTTACCAACATAAATTGTTAAAAATTCAGTCATGATTGGCTCTTCTTTTGCTTCTTCTTGTGATGGTATATGGAGCATCTTTTCAAGCATATCAACCTTGTCATCGATCCCTAAATTGATAGTATTTATATTCTCTTCCGTTTCCACATTGCTCAGAGAGATGATTATTCCAATCTCTGCTGCACCAAACAATGAATGTTACTTGCCAACAAACCTGTTTGAGATGCCAAGTTTTGAATTCTGACTTTTTTATCTTGCTAGAATTGCAAAGTTTAAGCAATTAAAGATGTAACAATATCCCCTAAAGACAAATCATAATTTGAATTTTGGGTAACTATTGGTCTAGGAGGGTATGATGGCTGATTAAATTGTGAAAAGTGCAAGTAACATTAAGTAGAAGGCTGATATGTGTACGGATTCATGTAGTCAAGATTCATATGATCAAATGTTGACTAATAGACAGATGGCTTCTCAAAGCTAAAATCCATATGATCCTTCCCTTCTGGATTGTACATATCCGCATAATGATCATATATATTGCAATGAGAATAATATTCCCTCTGCAGTTGCCTTGAAAATCCACTTGCATCCAATTGACAAATTAGATAGGTAAGCACAACATTTGATTTTTTAAAGGAAAAATCACTTACCTAATTAACTATCCTAGAGGGATAATCAAATCTTGTGCCAAACTACTGAAAGTTAGCTTCCATAACTCAAAAGTTAAGAAGATAAAAATAAGTAACTAAAACAAAAACACAAAAATCAAAAACACAATTTTTATAGATATATACCAGTTCTTCCATATGAGAAGAATTAGGCATAAACCAAAAAATACCACAAAAATAAAAAACTTAAAAAGAAATAAAAAGAAAAGAAACAAATAAATCAAAGCACCAATTCTCACAACGCCGCCAAATTTTGTTGGGTGTCAGACCAACAAAAATAAATTCCTCTTCTAAAGAAAGCAAACTCAAGTATAGCAGTGAATACGGTCATATCCACATGGACTGGAGGATTTGTTTTCTTCTTTTTTACCAAACAAAAATTGAAAAGGGAGAATTGGAGATACTTGATCTAAAGAAAATTTAACTTAAGAAAAGTCAAAAGTGCAAATTTAAATTAAAGAAAATCAATAAAAATCTAAGTTATATTCAAAAGGTTAATTTCCACTTTAGTTCAATTAACTAATCATTGATGCAAGGGTAAATTCACACGTTTATAAATATATTGGTTATGGTTGTTGATACGATCTAACAACCTTTTTTTCTTTATTGTGTCGATAACCAAGTTACAACTGTTAGTTACTTCCCTAATCAAAAGATAACCCTAGGTACGACCTTAGAATTCAATCTTTTGACAATTTTAAAAATTAGAAAAGCTACCAAAACCAGCAAACACCTACGAGACTTTATTCAAAATAGATTATATATTCCTATGATATCATTGATAAGTGTCTACTTTAGGTATTTATTAGTGTGTCTAGATTAGTTTTTTAGGCTAGTTTTTAGGGTTTAAATGATGAACAATGGTTATTTTTATGTCTATTCTTCCAATTTTGAGTTTGTAGCTAAAATGTGCAAATGAGTCGTTTAATGTGCAATTCTTTGTGTTTTGTAGATTTTAGCTATTTGATCATCAATTCAAATCAAGTGAAGTGTATTTGAATGCTATTTGGAAGTGATTTGAAGTTGATGAGAAGTGGCAAGAGAAGAGGATCAAAGATCTGGCACAAGGAAGAAATGATAGAAGAAGAATTGGTGATGAAAGGTGTAGAAACTAAATTTTGACACACCACTCATTTTCAAATATTGGGGGACCTTTTCCTACTATTTGGAGTCAAATCCTGATTTTTGGGTGAAAAAAAAAAGAGCAAAATTAGCATTGGGCAAAACAGTAATTTTCAACTATAAATATTTTCATTAGTTTTGGGGTTTTAAATTCATATTTTTGTACGTTCATACGTATTTTTAAATTTTTTGTGATTTTGTCAGGTTTAATTAATATTTTTTGTAGCTTTCGTCAGTACAAGGCCAAAGTGGTAATTTCACCTCAAGAATACCATTTTTGCCCATTTTTGTGTACCAAATTTATTTTTCAAGTTTTCAAGCATGATTCTAAATTTTCTTAATTTTTTCGGGGACAATCGCTATTTTTTCTGTATTTAGGGGCAAAATTGTCATTTCAGATTCCAAATGCATTTTTCACTAATTTTTGAGTGTTAAATTCATTTTCTAGGATTTTAAGCTCATTTTTAATTTTTTATAATTTTTCGAGGCTAACTGATATTTTTCATATATTTTGACAGTGCATGAGCAAAACAGTAATTTCACCTACTAAATATTTTTTTTTCACCATCCTTGGGTCCCAAATTCATTTTTAAGTTTTTAAGGATATTTTTAAGTTTTTTTAACTTTTTTCGGGGTGAATTTCTATTAACAAATTTATTATTTACATATTCCTTAATTTTTTTATTTTTATTTTTATTTTTGTGAGAGAACATAGATTTTTTTTTTTATTTTTTTTATAAGGGTAAGATTGTAATTTTGGTAGTCAAGGGCGTTTTGGTCTTTTAATCACTTCTTGGAGGTTAAGACTTTTGCACTATAAATATCCCACTTGGGGATTAAAGAAAAACGGAGGAAAAAAAAAAAGAAAAAGCCTAAAGAGAGTTTATTGTTTTTAGTTTTTAGTTTTTAACACTTACACCAAAAACACACACTTTTTCCTACATTTATCTTCAAGTTTTCACTAAGAACACCTACTAGGTTTTAGTACATCTTCAAGCCTACACCTAGAACACCAAGAACACACACTTCCCCAAATCACACACACTACACACTCACACTCTCACACACTATACACACTACACACATTCACACTCTCTCTCACACACTACGCACACCATTTTCACTACTTTACACATTCACACCCTCTCTCACACACTACACACACCATTTTCACTACTTTACACGCTACACACACTTCTACCTCACACACATTTTTCTCACACACTGTACACACCATCTTACGCACAATTCATAGTTCTAGTCACATACTGTTTCACACGCAATCACACCCATTCACATCCCTTTCACACACAGTCACACAAATACACACACGATTCACACACTACCCACACACAACTTCACACACAAAACACACTCTTACACTCTCAATCATTTACACACATTCATACACACAGTCAGTTAGTCACACACATATTCACCCACTGTTTCATACACAAGCACACACATTTATACATACAACACACACACAATCATTTACACATTCACACAGATTCACAGGTTCATAAACACCCACTCAAGCACAATCTTACACGCACACACATTCACAAACTTCACACCCTCAAACACGCACTACACATACTAGCCCCTCATACACATTACACACACATCTTCACACAGCCAAAATTTTGCTCATACTACACCTACAAAACACACAGATACACTCACGGTCACACACAATACACACATAGCCACATACACTTGCACACACATACGGAATCACTCACACACACACAGAATCATACAACACAATCAGATTCCAATTCCACGTACACATCCCCACCACAACGTCTCTCCTCTATTCAACCCACAACAACCAGCAAGCATATCCCAACTATTACCAAACCACCAGCGGTGACATCGAACCTACAAAATGGTTGGCAAATAACCAAAGAAAACCAAGAAATTCACAGCACAATCCCATAACAATTGGTCCATCACCACCAATGCTCCTGCTACTAATCAACAACAACAAAAGCCTTCACCAGTCCCTCTCCACCTGCCCAAGCAACACCCAGTCAGCAGCAATCTACCACCTCATCAATGCTACCAAGGCTCCTCTACTCCATTGTTTCAAACACAAAATTCACAAAAATAGTCCATATCCGCCAACCACCACACCTCTATCATCAATAGAACAACAGCCAGACCTCCATCATCAACCTACAAAGTCCACAATCAATCTGCCCAAAACCTAACCATGGCACTCCAACCCATATTCCCATCACCACTGCCCCTCAAAGCCACAGTAACCACATCTAATCAGGACCACTATCACCATTAGGACAACCAAAAAACCACCATAAATTTCTGTCTCCATCCACCAATTGACCACCTTCACCGCCCGATCATCACCACAGCCCCCTTGAACCACCCCTTACCAGCCTGAATCTCCCCCACCCAACTGCTAAGTAAATGGAGCCCCTGCCACCTGAATCACCGTCAGCCGTCAGTTGCCAGTCCACCGAAGCCACACCCCAAAGTTCAACCAATGCCGCCATCATAGTTGCCCACTTCCAACCTCCTCGCGCTCGCATCACCGGCCCCAAGCGTAGTAGCGACCCACAGCACTGCTGCCACTTTCACAGCCCCCTGAATTCAAGTGAATCCACACCCCCATTTTCTTTTAATTCTTTGGTTTTTTTTTTTTGGTCGAATGGATGTTATTCAATTCTTGATTGACTGGATTTAGACCTTGTTTTGTGGGAATTAAATTGGAGAAAGAAAGGAAAAAAAAAAGAATAGACCAAGAGGAAAGAGGAAACGGGACTAGAGGAAAAGAAAAGAAAGAGAAAAAGAGAATAAAGAAACCAAGAATGATGAAAGAACAGAGAGAACAAGGTGAGAGAAGGGGAAGAAAATCGAGGGACAAACATAGAGAAAAGAGAAACAGAGGGGACGAGAACTTGAACAAATGGAAAAGAAATAGAAGAAAGAGACTATTGAAAGAGAGAAGGAAAAGAAGATAAAAGAAACTAGAAAAACAGACCGAACAAACAAAAAAAAAAAAAGAGGGAGGGAAGAGAAAGAGATGAGTAAAAGAGAACAAATAGTAAACAAAAATGGAAGAGAAAAAAAACTACGAGAGAAAAAAAGAAGCAGGAAAGGAGGGTGAGAGAAATGTTCTGTTTCTGAGAAGAGAACAGTGAGCGGGAGAGAGAACTTGAGCTCTCATTCTTAGGGAATTAGGTTGAAGAAGATGAGATTTGGGGATGGGAAGTGAATAAAAACTTATTCGGCCATTCAGAATTTTTGTTAGCATGTTGTTTTAGTTTAATAATTTAATTAATCAATGATTTAACCGTTATTTAAGTTAATTTGTTTCTCAATTAATCTAGCCTTATTTTAGTTCAACGTTTTTATATTTTTGGGTTTATTATCATGTGTATATTTATATCTTAGTCCATGCTCTTCTTTAATAATGTCAGTATACCCTTAAAGTGTTTATGTTTCACGCATTCAGGTCCCTAATTATGTGGTTTGACCCCCTCTTTTATGTTTAATTGCCTTCAATTAAGCCCCATAATTGCAATTATGCCCTTCCACTTACTGGAATTTACTATTTTGCCCCCCTAATTTGCTTTATTTTGCCCCACGATCCTTGATTAGTTAGAAGTGTTATGGAATTTTATTTTTAGTCCCTTAGTTGCTAGAATTTATTTTTTATCTCAATTTGTCAATATTTATATATTTTAGGTTTTGTTTGTTTATGCCAAGGTACCTTAACATGTTTTTTTTTTTTGTGTTCTTAAGTGTTGGTACTGAATCTTCAAAAGGTATCCCTATTCCTCGTTGATTTTTCTCTTGTGTGCTCCAATGTGCCCTTATGTGATTTATTATATATTTTCTTCACATGTTTCGTATTTTGTATGCTTTTTGCGTATTTATTCACTTTATGTCATTTAATTTTGAATTTTATTATTTTGACAAAAATGTAATATATTTGTATGTAGCTAGTCAATGTGATAGTTAGATTACATTTCTTCTACTTTTAGTAAAAATTTTGTATTTAGATAGCAAGTGTAATAGATAGGTCTTTTTACTTTTTCCCCCAAAAATTGTATCTAAATCTCCTGCTGTAATAGTTAGGGTTCATGTGCTTTTGTGTGTTTGTGTGCTTATTTATTTTACCACTTCCTTAGGATTTGCATCTACATATCATGTTTTCCTGTTATGTGCTCCTATATGTCTTTATATGTTTATTTGCTTTTATATGTTTATTTCTTTACATGCTTTATCGGTTTTTATTATTACGTCACCACACTAGTCCAACGCTAGTTGTGGCTCTATCGCTTTCCCGTTAGTCCAAAACTAGTGGGAATCCATAAAAAGGGCTAGTCCAATGCTAGACTCTTAGGTCATTTAGTAATTAGACTCACCGCTTGCATGGTTTTTCATCTCATTTGACACACTTCTTTCTTTCCTAGGATTTTCCATTTTGGTGTGACTTTTGTTTATATTTTACTAATCTATTATCTATTTTTAACAAATTTCAATGCATGATATTTAGGTTGCATTTCACTTAAAAATCAGGTCATTTGTGTGATTTGACTAGAAATAGTCGTCTACTCACGTGGGAAGCGGTGGATTAACAAGCCGTTCCCCCCTTCGTGAGTAGAAAAAGACAAGTCACGAGTTTCTTAGCCCCCCCCATACCCGTTATGTTGCATCCCCACTTTCGTCAACCACTTATTATCTATATTATTATTTTTCTTTTCTTTTTGCATTTCATTTTGCATAGACACTCGTGACTCCCTCGAGGTCTCGACTCCGGTTTCGCAATTAATGCGATAATTCTGACCAAATCTCGACGGAACATTTCGACTCTCTCAATTCTCACATTTAGACTTAAGATTTGCATTCATCTAGATACATTCAAACGCGATAGAACTCCGGGTTAATTTAGGAAAATCTGATTAAACCTCGCAACTAGCCTCGGCTAGGTGGAAAGGGTGCCTTAGGCGCGAGCCTTTGCCTTCCCTTTCTTCAAATGTGACTCCCAGACCTTTTTCTCTCATTTTTCATAGACCGGAGTCGAAAATGGTTTTCAATATTTTTTCTACAATTTTTTGTTTTCATTTTGTTAAATGATTTTTCGGGTGACTTGGTACACCCTAACTCAATACCAAGTGGTGACTCTATTTTTCTAAATAAAACCCTTTTTCAAAAATTAGTTGGCCAAAACTGTCGCACTTTTAGTCCCAGCCTTACTTTCTTTTTAAAATACCAATTTTCCTAAAAAATACATTTTTTCTAAAAAATTAATTTTTATCACACACGCACAATTTTTTTTCAAAACTCTACCTTTTCGAAATGGGTTATCAGATAGGACCGCCTTTTCGGGGCACGACAGTCTCGACCCCACTAGCACTTGTAGCCCTCATTGATTTCGAATGCGACAAAAGGGTTTCACTACACCGACATGTTCCAGTAGTTTGGTCATAATTGGAACTAGAGATAATGAATTGAGATGATTCATGAAGCATTTGAAAGCTAAGAGAATTATCTACAATTCTTATGAAGACATCAAAGTATGATTCTCACGTTTGCAATGTCAAATCTCCACATTACTGAAGCATTCTTGTGCAGCAATGCTCTACCGACCATGTCTCGGTATTTTGGCCATAACTTTGCATAGAAAACCCCAAATGACCTGAATCTTGTTCTCTTAGAAAGCTCACTCAAAGGGATACAAATTTTTTATTTTGACAAAGAGTTGATTCTACATGACTGGAGAGTAATTGTGACGTAAATATGGCCACAAATACAATCGCGGGTACACTGGGTAGAAACTTTTTTGTTCCCGCGACACGTATCCGTGAATAGATACCGTCCCGGGAATGACGCAGAAACTAACTTTTTTTCTGCAATGAGGGATTTCTCTTGCCTAAGGAGCCCAACTCTTTATGAGTCCAATTTTAAGCATTCTAATTGTAATTTTTAGACTAGGGGACTCTATATATTGAGGGTTTTAACTCTTTGAGAGGGGAGAACCACTTTTACACCACACCTACACCCCTAGAAAGAGAGAGTAGAAGAGAGATTAGCAAGGGTCTCTCTGAGGGAGATTTTCTCTCTTTGCGAGAGCCACAAGTAAGGTAGGATAATCTCTCTTTAGAAGACAATTTGGAGGATTCTCTTGTACACAACAAGTGGAAGAAGGAATTGAAGATTGGATTTTTGTTCATCAATTGAATAAATTTTCTTTACTTTGTTTCTTTCTTTTACTTGATTGTTATGGATTTGTGTATTAAGGTTTTGATCTTTTATGTGAAATCCACCATAGGTAGGTGCTAAATTGTTAATCTAGGGTTAGAGGAAATTAATGAATTCATGCATATGACTTGTTTGTGATTATTCATGCTATCTTGTACTTGTTTATTCTATATTTTGGTTTGCATGGATTTGTAGTTGCTTGATCACCAACTATGAATTGCTAGTTATTATTATGCAACGAGAGTTGGTAATAATGATGGAAAGGGAATAGTTGAAGTCTAGGTTGCATGTCACACGAGAGTAGTGGTACTCCTAGGTGGGTCAATTAGGCAATTCATGTAGCTAATGAACCAATACTATTATCTTTACCATGAGAGTAGGAAAGAACTAGTAGGGAGGTAATCATTAACTTGTCACGAGAGTGAAGGTTAAGTATAATTGGGATTGGACCCTAGACAAGACAAGAACCAATAGTATAAATTGATCCTTTCATTTATATGTATGGTCATTAGTTAACTCTACGCCCTAGATTCTTAAGATTGTGAGTTTTCTCCAATATTGTTATTCTATAGAATTGTAGTTTAGTTGTTTATTTTATACTTTGTTCTTCTTATTGTTATTTGGTTGTTTAGATAATAGAGTGAGCAATAAGACCTTAGTACTTCGATAACCTTTTTCCTATGGGATCGACCCTGTTGCCCTATACTCGATACGATCTTTGCACTTGCAGTATATAGGGTAATTAGGTTATTTAACTTAATAATTGTGTGATCTTGAGTGACTTTAATTGATATATTTTAGGCCTAATTACACGCCTGTCAATCATCCAAAAGTTTCTATTTCAATTGAATTACCCACTTGCCACCAATACTAAAACTATCAAACAATTATGGATTTGACATTTTAAATGTCTATAGATTATTTAACAATTAAATAGTGATTAGTTATTTAATTGTACAACACAATTATGCAAGAATAAACAAGATCACCTTGGAATCAATCAAAGAATATATAAATACACATAAACGCATCAAATAAATGAAAACAAATTAGATCTCACAATATAGATGAACTAGAGCTTCAATTATCCTATAACTAGAAAAGTGCTTTAATTTCTTCTAATGGAGTACAAACTAAGAAGAGAAAATAAAACAACATAGTGGAGAGTGAAAGAAGGAAAGAGAGATCGCTCCAATTGGAAAGATCGAGAGTCTTTTAGATAGAGAGGTCATTTCTTTCTTTATTCTCACCTATTCCTATCATTTCCTATCTATCCTAATCAGAATCCCTAGAAAAAAGGATCAATATCTCCCTTAAAAATAGACTCCTAATTGTCTAATAATTGTTTCTTAAAAGATAACTACTTGTAATTGACAAAAGATAAAAGGTAATCCCAAGAAATCTTCAGGGATTTAGAAATCCCGTAACTAACATATGAGGCTTGAGTCATTAATTGAAAAATTACCATTTAATCTTGTAACTCAGCTTTCTAGTTACAACGTGCCCACGCCTTACATATAGAAGTCTTCTAGAAAACCTTTCTTGTTCCAAATTGCATTAATCATCTACAAAGCTAAATGCCAAAAGTGAATAGAATCAAGTATTAAGCAGTATCTTTATCTAAAATTAAGAGCAAATATATAAAAATTATATGCAAGTTTAGCTCTCTAACACTAAACAAAGGCCACCTATGTTTCCTCATTTTTTTCACTTAACTTATATGACTCTTATTTATACCACAATATCCACGAGCAAACTAGGTTTGCATAAGAATTTTCCGAATGATTTCCATTGAGAAATTTTTATGGTCCTTTTCTTTGATACAGGGAAGGGAATGAATATTTAGTATTAGAATTGAATTTCCATTTATGGACACCAAATAAGGTTGGAAAAAGTTTACGTTTCATCTAAATTATCTTTAAATTTTCACGTTGCCATTCAAACTAAACTTTTTTTTTCTAATTACCATCTAAAGTCGAAACATTTAAATTGCCATCTAAATTGAATATTGTTTCCAATTGCTATCTAAAATGGAAAAAGTCATTCAATTTGTCATGGTCACCTTTAAATATGTCAAATATGTTATGATTTCCAATTATACTTTAAGAGTGTTTCTTTAGGGAAAAAAGCGTTAGGATTGAATAATTGTTGGTTTAAAAATGAATTTGTTAATATATTTTATTAATATAATTTTTTTCTTTTCTTGGAAAGAATTGAATGGGATTTGCAAACCTAAGCTAGAGTCCGATTAAAGATGGACCTAATCAATTCTAGTAAATATAATCATTTGTTCATTCAATTTTTTCATAAGTTTGAAATAGTTTTACATTTGATAATAATAGTTTTATTTTAATGTATAAGTTTTTTGAAATATATTAAATTTATTTCCATGCTATGTTACTTGTACAACAGTTGAAAACACTTTTAAACAAAATCATTTTTTCCCCAAAACATCAAGCCAGCCTAAGCCTTGTCAGAAACTTGTGTAAGTAGCAATTTTTTCAAATTGAGCCTTCTCTCCAACTTATAATTACTCCACTCTTAACATTTTATTTGAAATTGTATGGTATCTGATTAATCAAGAGATGCAGATGGGAAATTGAACTTTTTTTTAAGTTTAGATAGCAATTTAAAAATCAACTTTATTTTAGATGGCAATTTGAGTAATTTTTTTAGCTTTAAATGGTAATTCCAAAACAAAGTTCAATTTATTGACAACGTTTTAAAAAGTAATTAGGAAAACTGCACAAAATGTTCCTCAGATTTTGTGTTTTTATTTTTTTTGTCTCTCGCTCCTAAAATGATGCATTTATATAGTCCAAAATTTTTTTGTCTCTCGCTCCATGTCATTCTACTCCATTCACCCTCGGAACAGGGGTCTCACAATTTCCAGTTGTGGCAAGTTAACCGTGTAGATGAAGAGGCCAAAATCAACGCACACAAAGCTTCCAGCAAGGCTAAGCCCAACTTACAAAAATGACTTCATTTTACCAAGTGGGTAGGAATAAAGAAAAAAAAATTAAGACAACACAAACGGCATTGCTCAACTTTAGAACAGGAAAGACATTTTTTCACAAAAATTTGGACGAAAACAAATTGTTTGGAGATTTCAAAATGGATGTGAAATTGATGGCGAGCATACAACACAATAGTAGCTCTAAGTTTGTAGTTTTACATTGCACATTGTGGTTGGCTAAGTTGTGGGCATGGAGAAATTTCAGTAGCAGCAACAAAACAAGTGGCCTTAAATCTAGGAGGAAGATCAAAAGGGAAAATGCATTGATCCGCTGAAAATGGTGGTGGAAAATTAGTCTGGCTGACCGAGTTGGGGGGCGTAAGATTGAGGAACGATGTTGAAGAACATATCTTGATTTGTAGTTAAAGGTATGCCCAAACTTCAACTTAATGCAAATGGGAATGTGGTTATTTAAAGAGTAGGTAGCTTATGATTGCGAAGATTGCATTATTATGATATTGCATGTGGCTTAGATATGTTTGTTGTTTGTATATAGACAACTAGTAAGTAGGGGGAGATATGAAGTTGTGATAGTACACTAGTTTAATGGTTGACAAGGTTGAAGATGTACTTAGTTAGCATGAACTTATTTTCAAAGAATCACATTGCATAAAGTGTACATAATGGGGAAAGATCATTAATGAAGAATCACAGTGTAGGAGACATTATTTATTTTTCTGCCCTTTTGTTTTGTGTACTATTGTTGTCCACTGGTCGGAAGACTAGGAACAATCTACAGTTAGGACACAATTAGTTAGGTAAAGGTAGTGTACAAACTAGTTGCGGTAAAAGATTGATAAGATGTCTAGTGTCATGGAGTAAATTTGTAGTGTTTTAGTGTAACTGAGTAGCTACTGAGTGTAACATGTCTTTCACGGTTGAAGGTACGAGAAAGCTAACAATGAAATTTAATTTTTGTACTGATTAGGTGGTATGAAGGTGCAAGAGGCTAACATGACACAATCGTGCAATTGCAACATTTTGAGGCTTCGAATGGAGTTTGATTCTGAAGAAGATGAATAGGAATTTTACAATGCATACGCTGCAGCAACGGGTTTTAGCATGCGAAGGGAGTATGACAATAAGAATAGCGTCAATGCAATAACTTCTAGGTGGTTCACGTGCTCAAATGAAGGTAAAAGGCGAATAGATGTATGGGACATGAAGACCAAAAAAACCCGAGTAGAAACAAAAACTGGATGTGGTACAAGTATGTCTATCATCCTAAATAAAAGGACTCACAAGTATGTGGTTTTTGACTTTGTTGCTGAGCATAATCACGAGCTACATCTCCCAACATGTAGGCATTTGATGTCGTCACAAAGGAAAATAAATAAGGCTTAAGCATTTGAGGTAGAAATTGCAGTGGATGCCAGTATATCAATTACAAGACGTATGACTTGATAGTGAAACAAGCAAGGGGTAATGACAAAGTGGGTTGTACGCGTGAGGATATAAGGAGGTACCTAAGGACAAGGCGAGAGAGGAGCTTAGTATATGGCGAGACAGGGACCTTGATATGGTACCTTGGTCGATAGGTTGCCAACAATCTAAATTACTTCTACACTATGCAGTTGGACTATGAGAAACAACTAACAAATATATTTTGCGCCGATGCTCAAATGAGGATCGATTATTCTTTTTTCAGGGATGTAGTCACATTTGATAGAATGTACAGAACAAACAAAGAGTACAGGCCATTGGGAGTATTTAATGGTTTCAACCATCACCGACACGTAGTTGTGTTCGGTGCGGCTTTGTTGTATACTGAGACAGTCGAATCTTTCAAATGGTTGTTCAAAAGTTTTGTGAAGGCAATGTCAAATAAGCATCTAAGGACAATATTGACTAATCAAGACCATGCCATTGCAACTGCCATTGCAAGTGTTATGCCAAAGACTTACCATGGGTTGTATACATTCCATATTAGGTGAAACTTTATGAAGCACCTTGGCAGTCACTTCAATATGGAGTCATAGCTTTGCAGCAAGTTTATGGACTGCATGCATTGGATAGAAAAGGAAGATGATTTCAGCAGGATATGGTTCGAAATAATGGACGAGTATAGCAGGAAGAAGTACAAGTAACTTAGTAGTATGTATGAGTTAAGATATAAATGGGCTAGGTGTTACACAAAAGAATGTTGGACAGTAGGAATACGAAACACCTAATTGAGTGAGGGTTTTAATGTAGAGATTAAGGCACATTTGAAATCAGACCACAATCTACTTCAATTTTTTAATCACTTCTATACTGTGGTAGGCAAGAAATGCCAAAAAGAATTGTTGCTGAGTACAAATCATGGCAGAAATTGTCGAGACTTAGCTTAAAGATGCCACCAATCCTTAATCAGGCTACATATATTTACACTCTAACTGTATTTGCAGAATTCTAGAATGAATTTGATGAGTCAAGTGCATTGGTTGTAATGGCAGTGAAGTTGAATGAAAAGATGTTGGAGTACTCAATTGCCAACTACAAAGGTGGGTACAAGCATGTGGTTAGTTGTAACGCATCATCCTGTTCTATTAAATGTAGCTGTAACAAATTTCATTTAGATAAAATTTTGTGCTCGCACTGCTTAAGTGTTCTCAATAAATTGGAGATTAAGGTAATTCCTAAGTCGTACAATTGTGAAGAGATGGACAAGGGAGGCTAGAGATAGCATGGTGATTGATGCAGGCCAATTAGGTAGCCATGTTGAACCAAAAATGGAAATAGGCCACAAGTATCAGTTAATAGCGCCAACTACGATAATGCTTGTTGCACGAGCAGTCGCTTCCTGGAAGCCATGAAGATGTTTGCTAAACCGTAAATGAACTCAGCACAAAGATTGAGGAGTTGCTTTCATGTAGCAATCATGTTAAAAATGGAAGAGCAAATGGGATGTATTTGAGAGCGACGCATAAAGGCCAGGAAAATGTATCAAAAGAGAGTAGTGGGACAGGAGCTGTGGGCATACAAAAAAGAGTAATTGATAAGCCGAAGAATTATTTTCACAGCTGGATTGACAAATACAATAAGAAGAAGTATTGCCAGAGGAATTATTATGGTCCCAGTGGATCGGTATGCTTTTCAGTTACTATGTTCATTATAATATTAAAAATATTTAGGGGTTCTTCATGTTTACATTTGCTGATAATTTGCCTAACACAAGTATTATTAAAAGTTTGAGTAGTGTGCAAATTTGGGAGGATCGATAAAAGTCACGAGGATGAAAAGTTGTACGAGTTGGTTGTCCTCACATGGATCCATATCTATCAACGATCTATCATGCAATGGCTTTGTTGGTAGCCAAGAAAATGCACAGGTGATACATATGCCTTACATTTGGCCATGATTGTTATATTTGTTGAGTTCTTAATTTTATTCACATTGTCTGTTAGGGTAAAAGTTGCTGTTATAGTGGACATCTAACCATGTTTCATTGTATGCATAATCAATATATTTCAAGTATTCTTTGTTTTCGTTTGAAGAGGGTACAAAGTGATGCAAATTTTTTGCACTTGCACAGCTTGCAATCTACACAACAAACAATGAACACCAGAACCTCATTCTGTCAATCGTTACAGGTATGTGCACAACCAAATTTGAGATATTTTAAGTGTGTCGAGAACAATTGATGAAGTCAAACCTAAAGTACAACGAAATGTGGCAAAGTTGCAGTTACATCAATGAAGGTAGTGATATAAGGTCACGTACTGTGAATGCAAACCAAAACAAGGTACTCAACTATTTATTGCATATGCTAATTGACCATGTATGGCTGAAAATAAAAACATAACGCTAAGCTGAAATGCATATGCATGTCACAGGTAGACCACTTAGAATTTGGAGAGATTGCTGCAACGGCAAACACAAATCAACCCTGTATGTAATTGCCATACAGGCATTCATCACAAGAATTGTTGTTTCGTTTCCCAGCATTATTAAGCACATGGGTGGGCATGCCTACAACTAAGCAAATTTCATGTTTACATGTAGGGCCGGCATGCACATTTACATTGCAAATTTGAATTTATTAGGCAGTGATGCTAGTTTGATTGTCAAGTGATTGACAATCTAAAATTTTTTCACATCCTAGGTATGTTGCTAGTTGGTTGTAACGTATTGGTCAACTTACAATCAACAAACAATGGCAAATAGGAACATTGAGAAAAAGTAGCTTTGTAATCCTCTTTGTTCAAGAATTAATAAATGTTGCTCATGACAAACATACAAAGAAATGTGCAAGCTGGCTTGTTATTAACTAATTTTTTTAGTCCTTAAACTATTTGTCTGCACTAATTTTGTATTTGTTGGCATGTTTGTATGATTACATAGCATTTCATGGAATTTACATTGTACACCTAGTACTTTAAGATAATGAAATAAGGTTGATTACATGATATTTCATAGAAGTTACATTGTACACCTAGTACTTTATGAAGCATTTACTAGGGTTGAATACACATTGCCTTGTGAATACTAGTACTTACACATAAACATAGTTGTTATAATTTTGACTTAGCATATTACAAGATATATACTGTAGACAAAATACACATTTGCTAGCCTTTCAAAAGATTTACACAGCATTGTAGAGGGGTTACATTGTACTATTGTCATAGTACGAGATATTTACATGAGAGTTTATACATATTCACTCCATTTAAAAGATTACTTTCTCAACTGTTCCACGTAAGTGCCACACATTTCAAAAAGGCATACCGAATGCCACCCATATTCTTACACAAGCGTTTGCAGCCAAAAGTAAGAATACAAAAGCTATTGACTCTATTATCTTCATTCTTCATCCGACATGTAGTCTGGTGAAGCATATGTATTGTTGATTAGAACTCAATAGCTAAACATTCTCACCTGAGAACCAACGTCCCTTTTAAATTGCCAGCGTGCTTTTAGCATTCCATAGCGCTACACGTGACATGCCATACGATTGTTCTCCTCTCGGATTTAGTTTATAGCTAGTTCTAGTTGCATGAGTGTGGTAGTTGGCATATCTTTTGCATAGTTGCTTGAACAGTGAATGTACAAGCATTCCAGTTCCTCTTCAAGTATGGTTGCTTCTTCTAATCTCTGTTCGAATTCTGTGTAAAGATCATTGCAGTACTCTAGACTAGGTAGCCACTGGGTTGCCATCATACAACTTTGGTGCCTGTCGGATAAACCACTTCGTATTTGGTTTTGGGTACTGCAATCCCTAGAATTTCAAATTCTCTCTTATTCTGGGCATTTGTTTACTTTTGCAAGAACATGTTTTTTGGTAACATTATATTTCGTTTGTTAGATAACATATAGGATTACTTATCCTGAATAAATTATAAAATAAAATACAATATAAGTCTCTTTAGTTGTAAATGAACGGATAAGCATAAGTGCAAATGAAATGTTGTTTTACCATCAAAATCTCTCTGCAAATTTTGACTCCATCGGTTTTAGGCCAACTGAGTTCCTAATACCATGCATTTTGGCAAATGTTAACATTCACTTACTATTTATATCCACAATTTGTCATGCTCAAGTAAGCGTCTAAAATATAATCAATCAATTTTCTTATTACTACATTAACTTCCTATGAGTAAATTGACAAGACGCAAGGCATTATGAATACTTGCCACCAAAATCTCATATTGAACTGAAATTTACTTAAAGTCTTTGGCTAACATTTTTTCACATACATAAAAGATGACTCAGACATATGCACTTATAGCATTTACATTACTTAGCCCCATTGAGAATGCATTTATGACTCTGACAATGCATTACTATTATGCAGACGTTACAGTCAATTTTATAGGCGTTACAATTTCTTTCCATACAATTACACTGTTAACCTTGCAAGCTACAGTCTTTTTTACATGTTCCTCAATAAACTGGGTTACATGTTGGGCTTTGCTCTAAACATTAAATTGGTAGCAGTAGCACCGAATATGGGATTCACTTCCCAGGATTGCAATAAAGAAGCTTCCAACTACCACGTAATCAACAATTAATACCACATACATTCAATTGTTGATGTAGTGCAATGCAGGTGCATCAAATGCATCTATTACACATTCATATTAATTTACTTATCAGTTGTCATTTCAAGAGCAATCAATCTCTGGAATTAATTACCCAAAACTAGTAGATTAATGTCGGTCACATGTCAGTACTGCTTGCAACACCAAATGCTTGAGACTATTTCATGTGCATAAGTAGTGCATTGAACCTTCACGTTAAGTATTTCTATTCCTGGTCTTCAAATTATCGTGATTTCTTGATGCCTATGTATTAAAGTTTTGGCCTTGTTGGTGCAATTTTTTGGCCTATCTATTTTTTTTCCTTTTGATATGAACCGTAAACTTGTGCCCAATGGCATTTGTGAGGCTCCTAATTACTTAAATGACAGTTGTACCTTTTAATGACAAGTTGCACCTGTTATTACATTTAACATTATCATCATTTTTTTATTAAATTTTGAACAAAAATTGGGTCACTATGAAGTTGGTTACCAAACGAGTGCAAATATATTTCGGTCACATTTGATAAGTAGTAAATTTATCTAAAAATATTGTATATTTTATTATATATTTTGGGTATAATTATAGTATTGGTATAGTAATTTTGGTTACAAATGATGCATTTTCCAACTTCTTTTAGAATTAGGGTTTTTACCTAATATTTATAGCTTTGAAGAGGAATTTATATTTTGAACAAATTAATGTATAATCTTTGTACAATCTTGCAGGTTGTATACATTCAATCATACTTTGGATCAATTGGAATACATTCATTTTAGATTCAAGGATGATTGAGTTAGGAGCCTAATGGACAACATTTCAATTCAAGATTGGAGGAATGTTTTGCTCAACGTTTGAGAAATTCTCACCAACAAATTCACTATGGAATTACAAGGTCAACATCACAAAAAACTCTCAAGGGCATATGAGGAATAACAAGCAAAAGAGAAGTGCAAAGAAGCAATGGAAGTGAAGAAATGGAGAAAACTAGGGGTCGGCAACAATGACACATTTTTATATTTTGACAATAAATTGAGTTACAAATATTGGATTGAGATGATTCTTCTTGAAATTTAAAGCAAAGAGGATACTCTACAATTCTTATACAGACATCAAAATCCAGTTCTCGCATCTTCATAGTCAAAAATCAAAATTATTGAAGAACAAAGCTCTCCCAACCACCTCTTAATATTTTGGCCTTATCTTTGTATCCAGAGCTCCAAATGACTTGATTCTTGTAGTGTTGGAAAGTTAACTCAAAGCGCTACAATTTTATGTTTTGAGAAAGACCACATTTGATCTGTGAGTAAGATTAATGGGTCAACTAACCTGTAGATGACCTATATATCAACAGTTTGGCGTGAAATTTCTATGGCTGCAACTTGTATCCATTTCTAGCTAGTTTTTGTAGGCTTTTCAAGAAAAGATGGGGTTTTGCAAGTTGAAAATTTTATTGAAAACATAAATGAAGACTTTTGTGCCATTATGGAATCCCAATGTAAATTTTCATCATTTCAATACTTTGAATGTAATTGCAAGTTGAAAAATGACTTGTGGAATAATTATCTATAAATAGGAGTCATTTGCAACAAGTTTATGATCCAATTTTTAGTAATAGTTAGTATTAAAGTTAGTATTCTTCAAGAGAATTAATAGAATTCTCTCAACCTCAATAGAATAGTGCTCTTCATATAAAAACTCATTGTACTTCAACATTTTGAAGAAGAAATAGAAGTTGAAGATGTGTTCATAAGTTTTTCTCAACTCTATCTCGTATTTTCATAATTGAAGCATGAATTCTTATATTCTTGTTAAGTTTCTTTGTATTTCATTAGTCATAATTCATAAAAGCTTTATCTAGAATATAAATGAAGCTAATGAATCCATAGCATGACTTAAATTCTCCAAGCTAGCTAAGTTTGCATTTGTTTGTTTACTTGTTCAAGTTATAACTCTTGTTTTTGCATGGCCAACATAAACAAGTCATCTAGTTATTATTTGTCATTGAAAAATGCTCTTAACAATGGAAAATGAACAAGTATTACTTAAGTTATTCATATGATAATAATGAATGCTTAAGTAAATCATTGCAATTCATGTTTTCATAAGATTTTAGCATGAAAATAGTTAGAATCTAATCATTTCACAGTGACAACTAGTTTTTTTTTTTTCACAGTGACAACTAGTTATGATTTAAATGGAATTGGATTCTCAATAAAGCAAAATAATACTTAGCAAGCTATTCATTCATCTTATGATTCATTAGTGAATTCTATATTCTAGACATCTTGAATATTTGAATTACTACAAGTTTTTGTCACTATTTACCTATTCTATTGAACTTTTTTTTTACTACACACCTTAATTTTTAGTTGTTTAGATAATAAAGTAAGCCATAAAACCTTAGTACTTACAATTATTTGATTCCTTGTGGGATACGATACCTATATACTCCTCCTACTACACTTGACCTGTATACTTGCAGTAAAGTTGAGAGATTAGGTTTATTACTTGATTTGTGTGTGTTTTGCCTATATTTTCATGCCTAATCTACACCACGTCATGTTTTTGGCACCGTTGCCTAGAAATCAAGGCAATATTAGGGCCAACGCAAGCTTTATTACTCTAAACTTTGTTCACTTTTACTTGTTTATTTTATTTTGTTTTGAAGGTGCATGCATAGAAGTTTAAGGGTGGTACTTCCATTTGATCTGGAAATAGAAAGAACAGCAAGGAAAGCAAGAGGACAAAGGCAAGGAGAACAAGCAATGGTGGAAGAGTTTGGAGAGACCACAATTGCACCTCAACTACAACCCCAAGAGATATCCATGGATGAGGTAACTCAAAATCCTATCCCTAATACTCGTTCTTTAAGAGATTATGCCATGCCAGATCCAACCGGTTCATATGCAAGCATAATAAGGCCACCAATTAATGCTAATAACTTTGAACTAAAGCCGGGACTTGTACAGATGGTCCAACAAAATTAATTTGGTGAATATAATAATGAAGATCCTCACACTCATGTCGCGCCCTGAAATGACACGCGGTGGGGTCATTGACTGTCGCGTCCCAAAAAGACGATCCCATTCAGTGACCCTTTTTTAAAATAAAGATTTTTGAAAAAACCATACATACGTGAGAAAAGTCTAATTTTTTACTAAAAAAAGTGCTATTTAGAAAAAATAATATTTTAAAAGAAAATACAGCCAGAACTAAAAGAGCAACAATTTGACCAACTAATTTTGAAAAAGGATTTTATTTTAAAATAGAGTCGCCACTTGGTATTAAGTTAAGGTGTACCAAGTTACCCGAAAAAATCGTTTAACAAAACAAAGATAAAAATTTCAAAAAAATGTTTGAAAACTTTTTTTTGACTCCGGTCTACGAAAAACGAGAGAAAAAGGGGTCCGAGAATCACATTTGAAGAAATGGAAGGCAAAGGCTTGCGCCTAAGACACCCTTTCAACCTAGTCGATGCTAATTGTAAGGTTTAATCAAGATTTCTTAAATTAACCCCTAAATTCTGTGGTGTTCGGATGTGTCTAAATGAATGCAAATTCTAAATCTAAATGTGAGTATCGAGAGAGTCGAAATGTCCCGTCGAAACTTGGTCGGGATTGTCGCATTAATTACGAAACTCGAAATGAGGCCCCGAGGGAGTTACAAGTGTATATGCAAATTGGAAATGCAAAAAGAAAAGAAAAATAGAAATATAGATAATAAGTGGTCGAAGAAAGTGGGAATGCAACATAATGGGTACGGGATACTAACAACTTATGACTGAATGTTCCTACTCACGGAGGGGGGAACAACCTGTCAATCCACCACTTCCCACGTAAGTAGACGACTATTTCTAGTCGGATCACACAAATGTTCTAAAAGTTTAAGTGAAAATGCAACCTAAATATCATACATTGTCAAATACTTAAAAATAGATAATAATAATGATAAAACATATATATATAAAAATCATGCAGAAATGATGAAAAACTAAAAAAGGAATAGTGTGTGAAATAGGATGTGAAATGCACACAAATAGTAATACTAGCACTACAATGCCCTAAAGGTCTAGGGTTGGACTAGTCCTTTTTAGAAATCCCCACTAGCATTGGACTAGCGGGGAAGTGAGAAAAGTCACAACTAGCGTTGGACTAGTGTGGTGACGAAACAACAAAACTGATAAAACGTGAATTAAATCAATGAAGCATGAATTGAAAGCAAGTAAACATCTAAAGACATATAATAACACATAGGAGTAAGTAGCATGTAAACATGACATTCTATATGCAAAACCTAAGGAAAGCAGTAAAATATATAAACACATAAGCACAAAAGTACATAAGCCCTAACTATTACATCGGAGGTTTAGCTACAATTTTTAAGGGTGAAAAAGTAAAACGACCTATCTATTACACGTACTACCTAAATACAAAATTTTTTGCTTAAAAATATGATAAATGTAATCTAACTATTACATTGGCTAGCTAAATACAAAAATGTTACACTTTTGCCAAAATGATTAAAATTTGAAATTAAATAACATAAAGTAAATAAATACGCAAAAAGCATGTAAAATAAGAAATATATATAAAAAAATGCATAAAAATCACATAAAGGCATATTGGAGCACAAAAAGAAGGAATTAAAAGGTAACGAAAATACCTCTTTTGAAGACCGGGTACTAATGCTTAAAAATACAAGTAAACGCGTCAAGGCATCGCAATAAATAAATAAAGCGCAAAATATAAATTGCTGACGAATTAGGGGTGCAATTGCAATTTCCATGAAGCTAAAAAGGCTAGAAACAAAAAATGTAATTCTAAGGGGCCCAAGGATAAAATTAGAATTTATAGCTAATTAAGGGCTAAAAATATAAAAAATCTCACAACTCTAAAGGGTAGAAATGTAAAATTAAAGTAAATTTGGGGGAACAAAACAATAAATTCCAGCAATTGGCAAATAGTGGGATCTAATTGAAACAAAATGAAATCTAGAGGAATTAATCTGAAATTATGTAAGACTTAATTGCGTAAGATAAAAACTTTGTGGCATGCCAATAACAAAGGCTACAACATAGATATTTATTTTTATAATGAACACAACTCAAAAGTGAAAATTCCCAAATTGAAATAATTAAATAATTAATTAACCTAGTTAACAAAATGAATTAATTGCCTAATGCAGAATTTAAATTAACACAACTAGAAATCAAAGAGTGACAATTAAACAGATAAAGAGACTAAACTAACTAAAACTCAAATCAATTACTCCTAAATACTAAACTAACTAAAACTAAACTAACTCACAGAAAGTCAAATACTAAAACCCAAATCAATTACCCTTAACCTATCCTCTTCTTATTTTAACCGATTACCAAAAAAAGAATAAAAAGAAAACAATCAAAGTAAAAAATGCAAAGTTTTGAAGAACCCCTATTTTTTTTTTCGGTCTTCTTCTCCTTGTTCTTTTTTCTCTATTTCCTGCCTTCTCTCTTCATCTCTTCCCTCTTCCATTTCTCTTTCAGTTTCTCTCTCCTCTGTTCTCTGATTTTCTCTCCCTGGTTTGCTCTCTATTTTTCTTCCCTTTCTTCTTCGTTCTGATTCTCTTCTCTTTCCTTCTAAGCCTTCTATTTTTCTCTCTCCTTTTTCTTTCTCCCCCTCTTTGTCTTTCTCGAATTTCTCTCTTTCTCTATATCTCTGCTCTCTCTTATTTTTCTTTGTCAAGTTTCTCTTTCAGCTCTCTGTAATTTCTCTCTATGTCACTCTCTGTTTCGCTCTTTCAAGGTTACACAGTGGCAAAGAAGGGGAAGTAGCAGACCCGGTGGCGATGGGGTTGCTGACAGTGGCTGTTAATCGGTTGATCAATTGGTCAAAAGAGCTATGGCCGTGAATAGTGACTGACAGTCACTGTTTTTGGTGGTTTTTAAGAAGATTTTGGTGGTTCACGGCGATGGTGTTGGATGGTTTATGGGCTAATTCGGATGGGCGGTAGGATTGGTGCTTGATTTGTATGCTTTTCTTACAGGTGATGAATTCGGTGGTATTGGGATTTTGTAGTTGTTTGTTGGTGGCATGTGTGGTCTTGTGACTAGAATTTGTATTACTGATGATTTTGGGGAGAGGTCTGTGATGGTGGAAGGTGAATGGTGACTGGTGGTAGTGGTGGTGGTTTTTTGGATTAAGACTATGGTTGATGGGGAGAGAGAGAGACCGTGGAAGGGAGTAGGACTGGTGGTCTTAGCTAGGACAGGTGAATTGGGACTTTTATGAAGGTCTTCTGGTTGTTTACAGGTCCATTGGGCGATAGGGCGGTAGCAAGGAGGTGCTGGTGTGGTGGTTCTTAGGAGACAATAGGGGTTTGGGCAGTGTTGGCAGGCAAGGGAGATGATTGAGGGCTACTGGTTTGGGTTTTTGTGGTGCGGTGATTTGTGGTAATAGGAGATGGTTCTGTAATGTTTGTTTGGTTGTTGTTATGGCTAATGATTGACTATGGGAATTGTGAGTCGAAACTGATAATGGGTGATGACGGAGTGGCATTGGTTTTGATTGCGGTTGGGATTGACTAGTAACAAGGGAATCGAGGAAGGTGAATTGCAGGTGATAGGGCTGACTGTGGGTTGAGTTGTGGTTGCTGATTGTTGATGGTTTGTGCCTTATTTTGGTGGTGCGTTGGACTGTTGTTTGGGTTATATAGTGGAGTGAGGTTGGGGTAATGTCTGCGATGGATTGTTACTGACTCTTGTGAGGGTCTTGGTGATTCAAGGGGGCTGAGACTGGTGGTGAAAATGGGAGAAGTTTCTGATTTTATTTTGCAGTTTTGGGTTGTTGTTTGTGATCTATGAGTAGTTGGTAGCTCTGGCATTGGTGGCCTTAGCTGCTCTGTTTGTTCTTTGCAGGTATGGACAGAGATGAAAGGGGATGGTGGTGGTGAGAGGGATTGTCATATACTGTTGGCCGTCTAGTTGTTCTAGTGGTGATGCAAGGGAGGAGGTTTAGGTGTTGTGAGTGATTTTGATGATGGTTTTGTGTTTATGGGGGTGGTTTGTGAGGAACGGTAGTTGCTGGTAGTCTAGTCGGTGGAGAGGTGGCTTTGGTAGTTGTCTGAATTGGGAACTGCTGGTGGTTAATTGTTGCTTGTACTGAGATCTAGGACTGTCTGGTATTGGGACTTTTCTAATGGTTGTAGACGATTGTGTGGCTTACATCGTTGACTGGAGAAGGACTGTTGTTTTGGGTTTTGACAGAGAGTGGTGGTGATAGCAAGAAGGGACGGTAGAGAAGATAAAAAAAATTGGTGGTGGTTCTGGTGGTGTGATTTTGACAAAATCTGGTGGTCTGATGATGGTTTTAGTGATTGTAGAGAAGAAGGGAGAACGGAGCCCGGAAATAATAATAATAAAAACAAAAAGAACAATCAAATAAACTAAAACAAAATCTCAAACAACTAGACACAAAAATCAAATTTACATGAAGAAAATGGAATAAAAGTGAATCAACTAAACGAATAATTAAGTAAGAATCTACCTTTTTGATCCTGCAAGATGGACTGGAGATAACTAGTGGTTTTGAAACTTGCTAGATGAACAGTAACCAGAGTAAATGAACAATAATCGAAAAAGAATGGAGTGTGTTTCTTGTGGTATAAAACTGTGTGTTTGATCTTTAAGGAATAGAAGTAAATGTGTTTTTAGGGTTTTTTATTTTCCTTCTCTCCTTTTCTTGTTTTAATGGGGGGTATTGGTCACCATAAAATACTACAAAATAACAAAAATGCCACCGGTAATAAAAATTTTAATTTTATTTTAAAAAGAATATTTTTTAACCCAAAAAATCAAAAATTAATACAAAGAAATGACAGTAATCTCCAAAATTTTTCAAAAAATGTAAAGTAGATTTCAAAATAAAGGTCAGAGCTTAAAATTGATTGAAAATGCGTTTAAGGTATGAAATAACTATTTTGCCCCTGGACAACGAAAATACACAGAAAATACCTATTGGCCTCAAAAAATTATCAAAAATTAAAAATAAGCTTAAAATTCTAAAAAATGCATTTATGACTCAAAAATTAGTAAAAAATGCATTAAACACGTGAAATGATGACTTTGCCCCTACATGCAGTATTTACAGCAAAAATAGTAATCGTCCCCGAAAAAATCAAAAAAATTTAGAGACATGCTTAAAGAATTAGAAAAATAAATTTGGGACCTAAAAAATGGATGAAAATGGTATTCATGAGGCAAAATTACCATTTTGCCCCTGCGCTGGCAAAATACAGAAAAATATCAGTTAAAGCCGAAAAAATCATAAAAATTTAAAAAATACGTATAAAAGTACAAAATATGAATTTAAAAATCCAAAACTAAGGGAAAAACATTTACCGTTGAAAATTATAATTTTGCCACCCGAAATCACTAATTTTGTTCCCCCTTTTTATTGAAAAATTAGAATTTGACCTAAAAAATATAAACATGCTCCCAATGTTTGAAAAACAAATGGTGTGTCAAAATTTGGTGTCTACAACTCACTTGACTAGTTTCTTGGAAGTACGTGATACATTTAAATAAAATCGTGTTTCCGAAGATGCCATAAGGTTAAAATTATTTTCATTTTCATTAATAGATAAAGCCAAGCAATGGCTTAATTCATACCCACCAAATACCTTTGCAACATGAACGGACCCATCTAAGGCCTTTTTGAACAAATACTTCCCATCGAAAAAAATCGCAAAATTGAGAATGGACATTACCGGATTCACCCAAAGCGAATGAGAGTCTCTATATAAAGCTTGGGAGCTTTTCAAGGACTTAATAAGAAAATGTCCACATCATGGACTCTCAAATTTGCTAATAGTGCAAACATTGTATAATGGACTTAACTATCCAAAAAATCAATATAGATGCAGCTGCAGATGGAGCTTCCATGGCAAAATCAACGAAAGATGCCCAAGAATTGATTGAAGAAATAGCGGCCAACCATTACCAATGGGAAAGTGAAAGAGGTACTCATAGAAGAACCCAAGATATGTATGAAGTTGATTCTCATGACATGTTAAAAGCACAAATAAATGGTGTTATGAATGCCATAAATTCTTTGAGTAAATTTGCCATTGAAAATCAAAATTCATCATCTAGTGTTGCAGGTTACACTATTTGTGGAGATATGCATGATTCATCTATGTGTGCATAAGTACAATATGTAAATAATTTTAAGTCTTCTTCTTCTAACAATATCTCTTCTAATTCTTACAATCCGGGATGAAGAAACCATCCAAATTTTAGGTGGAGGGAGTAAAAAATAAACACATCACCCGGATTTTCTCAAAATAAATAAGGATGGGAAGTAGCATTAGAGAAAATGGCGGAGAAAATAAAAATGCATGCAAATCAATCTGATGCAAGAATTAGGAGTCTTGAGAACACCATTGCACAAATGGCAGAACAAATAAACCTTAGGAAACCCAGAGAATTGCCAAGTAAAATCAAAGTTAATCCTAGGGGACATGTTCAAGCCATTACATTAAGAAGTGGCAAGGAATTGAGTAAACCTTTAGTGAAAAAAGAGAAAAAAATGTGAAAATAATGAAGATGGAAAAGATAAAAAAGGAAAACAGATAATGAGTGATAGTGAAAATCATGATGAATATCAAGCACAAACTATCCCTATTCCCTTACGAGTTTCGTTTCCACAACGGCAAAAAAGTTTAAAATTTGATAAAAGCTTAAAAAAGGCTGCACAAATGCTTAAACAATTGCATGTGAGTATTCCTTTTGTAGGTGCATTTTTGCAAATTCCAAGGTACAGTAAGCTCCTCAAGGATTTGGTGACACGGAAGAAGAGTTTGGATGATTTGAAACTGTAGTACTCACGGAGGAGTGTAGTGTTAGGATTCAAAACAAACTACCACCAAAGCTTAAGAATCCAGGGAGTTTTTCTATCCCTTGCACTATTGGAGGTTTAAATTTTTCAAATGCTTTATGTGATTTGGGCGCAAATGTTTCTTTACTCCCTTTATCAATAGCTAGAAGGCTAGGTTTTAAGGAATTGAAAAGCACAAATATGACTTTACAACTAGCCGATAGATCAATTAGGCATCCACTAGGAGTGAATTGAAAATGTGTTAATTAAAGTGGATAAACTTATCATTCTCAATTGACTTTGTTGTTTTGGATATGGAGGATGATATTTCAATGCCTATAATACTTGGGAGACCTTTTCTAGCAACCGCCTAGTGCCATTATTGATGTAAAAGATGGTACACTTAAGCTTTAAAGTGGGGGAGGATGAAGTAAATTTTGGTTTAAATGATATGATGAAACAACCTTCATCTTCCTTTGATGTTTATATGATAGATGAATTTGATGATAGTGTGCCATGCTATACATTTTCAGGTTTTGGAAGGCCAAGAAGGAGGAAAACAAGAAACAAGGACCAATGAGCATAGTTGATATAACTACACCCAAAGGAGTGGAGTATTCTTTGGGTCATGGTCCTATAAAGTGAAGCATGCAACAATGAGTCTAGCTCTCGACTCTAAATGAAGCGCTTGTTGAGAGGCAACTCAATGTTTTTGGTATTTTAAGTTGTTTTAAGTTGGTTTATATTGTTTTAAGTATGTTTGTTTAGTTTAGTTTTGATGATTTTGAATATGAAGCATCATATGTAATCTTGAGTTTTCTTGTTTTAACTTGGATGTTCCATGCCCAATTCTCATATCTTTTGTATTTAATGTGTTTAGAAGGGTTAAACATCTTAGTGTCATCATTTGAAATGTATTTGAAGTAGTTTTGAAGTCAAAAGGAACAAGTAAACCAATTTGAAACTTTGAATGCAAAGTACTATTCCATTGGTTACAATTCATGAGCTAACTTTGATTGAGAACCATGATCCTCATTTGATAATCCATGGACTTTTGATGCAAAAATTGGTTTTGAGCAACATTTTTTTTATCATTTGAAACTTTTTCAAAGTGATTTTGAAGTCCAAAACATGCAAAGAATCAAATTGAACTTTTTAGTGAAAAAGTAACTATTCATTTGGATGTTTTACTTCAAAGTTGATTCTTTGCGATTTTGGTCTTAATTTTGGAATTTTGATGTTGTGAATGCTTAAAAAATCATGTGAACAAATTTTTTTTAACATTAGAAACATGTTTGAAGTGTTAAATTGATCAAAAACATGAAAAGGAAAAAGTTGAATTTCAAGTCATCTTAAAATTCGACAGTGCAAAATTTTCGAGATGCCAACTTTGGTTGATTCTCATTTCTTATTTGTTGATGTTCTGGATGATTTTAATGCATGGATTTAAAGTTTGTTGACATGATTACATGATTGTAAAGTTGTTTGCCCAAAACTTAAGGTCTAAAATGTTGAAATCATCAGTCAGAGTTGAGAAAAAACCAACCCTAGCACCAAATTTTTTGCATTTTTTCAGCAGAATATGGGAGGTATCCATGGATCATCCACGGGTCACCTTGACCCATTGATCCCTCATATTTTGGGTGCATTTGGGCTTATTTTGGAAAATTTTGTTTGGGGATTTAATGGCTTTCTTTGTAAGTTTGTTGGGTAACTTTATAAGCATGAAAACATCACTTTAACACATTCAAAGAGATTGCATTTCATGTTTCAATTCTTTGATTCAAACTTTAACTTGTTGCATCGAAGTATGAAATTTTGTTTCGAGGCATTTTCACACAAGTTTCTTTTGCATATCACTTCATCATAACACATTGCATTTGCTCACATAACACATGCATCAAATTCTCACTCCCTTGAAGCTACATTGTAAGAACTAAGTGTGGGGGAAATCAAGTACTTCAAGGAATGCTATGTTACTTTTTGAGCTTATTTGTTATTAAAACATGCTTTAACATAGCTTTTTAGTTTTCTAAACTTTGAAACAAGGTTGTGGAGCAAGAATGGGCCAATTGAAAAACATGGTGAAGCATTGCAAAAAGAGACTTATCAAAGGCCAAGGACTTGAAGGACAACAACAATATCATCTTTTGGACATATTAACCACACATGGGGAGTTTTCTTATTCTACATTTTCTTTCTTATCTTTTCCTTTACACATTGAGGACAATGTGACATTCTAAGTGTGGGGGGGAGGTAAAGGATTATGTTGGTGTGGTTTTGGAATAATTGTGTCAAGATATTATTTTGGCAAAATATGGCCAAAATTTAAAAATTTTGCCTCTTTATCATACATTTATGCCATGAACTTGTTAAATTTTTCTACTTTTTAAAATAATTTATGCAACTATGATTGAATATTTGCTACAAATATACGAAGAAATACTTATTATGTGATTAGGAGTTTTATTTTTAAGAAAGTATATCTTGTAAAATGGTTGTAGTTATGCCTTGATTTAGCATGTTTGATTTTAAATTTCTTTTCTATACTTAATTTTACATTCTTAAGTGGTAGATATGGACAAAAAGTATACTTATTTGAATCAAGGGACAATAATCTTATGAAGGTGATTGATGAATATTTATTTATTTCTACTCTAATAATTCAAATTGCTTAGTAACCTGAAATTTTCATCACAAAATGTTGATTTTCGCGTCAAACGGCAATAGAATTAAAAGTATGCATATTAATTTTGATTGAAAGTGAATTGTTGAGTAATAAGGGGTCTTCATCACAAAATATCGACCCTTTCATCAAAAGACAATTTCACTTTTCAAACTAAGAACTAAATTGTGGATGAAACGAGCAAAGTGTTGAGTAATTGGGGGTTTTCATCTATAAATATCAACCTTCGCGTCAAAAGACACTTGTAAATATAAAGTGCAATACGTCCCCATTGTGTACAAATTAAGTTGTATATGATTGTCTATGTTGGATACTTAGTATGTGAAATTTTGTAAGGCAAAGTAATTTGATTGATTAACCATTAATCTTGAGATAATTACTTCCTTTTTACTTGGTATAATCAGTATTACAAACATTACAAGAAATTGCGTAATACCTATTTACTTTATATTCTGAAATTATATTCAACAATGTAGCATTTGTTATTTCAAAGCCTTGAATCATATTTTGATCTCTTGATTTTCTAATTGCTTGAGGACAAGCAATGATTCAAGTGTAGGGGAGTTTGATAAGTAAGTAAATTTACCTAATAATATTGTATATTTTATTATATATTTTGGGTATAATTATAGTATTAGTATAGTAATTTTGGTTACAAATGATGCATTTTCCAACTTCTTTTAGAATTAGGATTTTTGCCTATTTTTATAGCTTTGAAGAGGAATTTATATTTTGAGCAAATTAATGCACAATTTTGTACAATCTTGCAGGTTTTATACATTCAATCATACTTTGGATCAATTGGAACACTATTCATTGTAGATTCAAGGATGATTGAATTAGGAGCTTAATGGACAACTTTTACATTCAAGTTTGGAGGATTGTTTTGCTCAACTTTTGAGAAATTCTCACCAACGAATTCACCATGGAATTACAAGGTCAATATCACAAAAAGGTCTCAAGGGCATACGAGGAATAACAAGCAAAAGAGAAGTGCAAAGAAGCAATGGAAGTGAAGAAATGGAGAAAATTAGGGGTCGGCAACAATGACACATTTCTATGTTTTGACAATTACTTGAGATATAAATGTTGGATTAGGATGATTCTTCTTGAACTTTAAAGCTAAGAGGACACTCTACAATTCTTATGAAGATATCAAAATCTAGTTCTCACATCTTCATAGTCAAAAATCCAAATTATTGAAGAACAAAGCTCTCCTGACCACCTCTCAGTATTTTAGTCATATCTTTGCATCCAGAGTTCTAAATGACCTGATTCTTGTGGTATTGGAAAGCTAACTCAAAGGGCTACAACTTTTATGTTTTGAGGAAGAGTAAATTTGATACGCAATAGATTCATGGGTCAGTGTGAAATAGTTCGGCGTGAAATTTCTATGGCTGCAACTTGCATCCATTTCCAGTTGGTTTCTATAGGCTTTTCAAAAGAAGATAGGGTTTTACAAGTTGGAGATTTTATTGAAAACATAAATGAAGACTTTTGTGTCATTGTAGAATTCCAATGCAAATCTTCATCATTTCAATACATTGAATGTAATTGCAAGTTGGAAAATGACTTGTAGAACAATTGTCTATAAATAGGAGTCATTTGTAACAAGTTTATCATCCAATTTTTAGTAATAGTTAGTGTTAAAGTTAGTATTCTTGAAGAGAATTAATAGAATTCTCTCAAACTCAATAGAATAGTGCTCTTCATATAAAAACTCACTTGTACTTCAACATTTTGAAGAAGAAATAGAAGTTGAAGACTTGTTCATAAGCCTTTCTCAACTCTATCTCTTATTTTCATAATTGAAGCATGAATTCTTGTATTCTTGTTAAGTTTCTTTGTGTTTCACTAGTCATGATTCACTAAAAGCTTTATCTAGAATATAGATGAAGCTAATGAATCCATAGCATGACTTAAATTCTTCATAGCTAGCTAAGCTTGCATTTGTTTGTTTACTTGTTCAAGTTATAACTCTTGTTTTTGCATGGCCAACATAAACAAGTCATCTAGTTGTTATTTGTCATTGAAAAATGCTCTTAACAATTGAAAATGAACAAGTATTACTTAAGTTATTCATATGATAATAATGAATGCTTAAGTAAATCATTGCAATTCATATTTTCATAAGATTTCATCATGAAAATAGTTGGAATCTAATCATTTCATAGTGAGAGCTAGTTATGATTTAAATGGAATTGGATTCTCAATAAAGCAAGATAATACTTAGCAAGTTGTTCATGCATCTTATGATTCAGTAGTAAATTCTATATTCTAGAAATCTTGAATATTTGAATTCCCACAAGTTTTTGTTACTATTTACCTATTCTATTGAACTTCCTTTTCACGACACACCTTGATTTTGGGTTGTTTAGATAATAAAGTAAGCAATAAAGTCTTAGTACTTGTAATTATTTGATTCCTCGTGAGATACGATACTTATATACTCCCCTTACTACACTTGACCTGTATACTTGTGGTAAAGTTGGCAGATTAGGTTTCTTACTTGATTTGTGTATTTTGCCTATATTTTCATACCTAATCTATACCACATCAACATTAATGGTTCCAAATGTGGACAAGTAATGAGTAGTTAGTCACCATTACTACTACTCAATAATTGTCATTCTTCAAGTACATATGAATATTGAACTAACATTTTGCTCTTATAAATATTGTGCTGGTAGTGTAGCTCCACGCACAACATAAGACTTGTGTGCAAGCTCCCAGACTACTCATCATTTCAAATGAGCAAACAATGACAGCACGCAAGAGCAATAACTATTTTCCCCATCTTAGGAATGGGATGCATTCAACTCAAGATATTTGTCCTACAAGACAGAGTATGGGTTCTAGAAGATGAGCCACAATTTTTTTGCGACATGATACCCCCAGCTGAATTCTATCCACATAATGTTAACACTATGGCACTGGAATGGACTTACTGGAAGAAGGAAAGCGACCAGCTCTGCATGAAGCTTCGAAATAATCATGTTCCTATCCCATGTTACCGATCACTTGTGATTAACCAAACGAACAACGAGTCTAGACGATGGGCTTTGAATCTCATAAGGGACGAAAACAATCGTATGGGTGTGCAACTGATGTGCCATGCCCATAACCAGCATCAGCTTTGTCCACTGAGGCAGTGGACTAGGTTGACTGGAATTGGATATGCAGCTTCCAATGTAATGATCTCCCTCCAAGCATATGCGTGTAGCAAAATGTTTGAATCTGACACTCAGATGGAGAACGAGACTTCTGAATCTGAAGACGATTCTGTTGAAATTTGACAATTCATGTTCTTCTTCCTCAATGCATTTGGACGTCCTAGCCCTGTTCTTAAGAGTCTTAGTAATATGGTCTACATGTGCAAAAATATACGGTAAAGTTTGGTGTCTTTTGTATGTGTAATCAACTACGTAGTTTTCTGCATATGGTTTTGGCTTATATCGACAGCATGTACTACATTGATAGTTAGATTGCAGTTTAAAGAAAAAAAACTATCCAAAACATTGTAGCATTTATGCCTTCCTTGAGGGCAAGGGGCCTCGCAACATGGCCCCATGCCAGTTCACACAAGATGAAGGCGTAGTAAGTTATTAGTGATGATACATAAATAGTCAGTGAGAATATGTAACAGCTTGGATATGAAAATTTATTACCATTTTCACTTTATTACGACGTTATTTTTTTAATTGAAATTTGCCGAGCATGGGACAATGTCATTGGTCAATTGTTGGGCCATTGAATCCTCACCATGAATTTGCTAAAAATGGAAATTTTGCCCCATGTTTGTGTGTATGTTTTAGTCGTGGCAATCACATGGTCGAGAAGTGTAAAATTTAGTGTACAACTTGACGAATTTACGTAGCAGGTCTGGTAATTTATAGAGTTATACTATAAAGTTATGGTAATCTAATATGCGAATATTATTATCACCGAACAAATGCATGTTGAAGAGTATGACACATTGTTTACTGAAAACTTAAATTCCAAATAGGGCATGGGGTGTCACAATTTCACCATTTGCCATTTCCCACAAATTGGGGTGGTTAACTCCTCAACATTTTGATGTAACTCCTCAGCATTCTGGCATAATTCTTCAAAATTTTGGTATGACCAATTTTCTCCGAGACTACCTTGGTTAAACTATATTTTTCACTTCAAATTTTCCTCACAAGTTCCTGGTACTATTCTCCAAAACAAAAATGCTAGAAATATATTTTTTTTTTTAACTAGAAAAAATAATAGTTGTTTGTGGCGTCAGTTTTCAAGAGTCTCTGCCAAAAAAAATCTCAAAAAATGTTAATTATTTTTTGAAAACATAAACACCTGCATGTTTGTTTTTTACCTGTGTCGCTCATAAAATATATACAAAATATTCACTATCGAATCACATATTATATGAATCGTTACAATGCTTTCGAAACGAGACAGTTCGTGTTGAAATCGGTTTGTTACGTAGGATCAATTGAAATTTACAGATTATCACTAGAAAATTACGTCGCAAATCTAAGTCAACAACAAATCACAAGGCAAAATTGCTGCCAATCTGTTTGAAGAGTATACCCAAAAATAAAAGTTATACGACATATTTACAATTGTGTGGGGTTAACACCGGAACCTTGGTTAGCATGCTTCGTAGTTACGCTACAACATACTAATGACAAGTTCATGCCAATATGAAAATACATTATTGTAGTGTAGAAATTGCAGTGTTACGTAAGATGTCTGCAAATTTACAAACTCATACTACAAAGTTACGGAAAAAATCTAAGGCATTATGAAAGTAAATATGACAAATTAAGATGCAATATTTTTGCAAAAATAAAACAAAAATATGAAATGATTCTCTTAAAACTATTAGGAACATAACGAAAACATGACTGTAGCTAGTAATAACAAAAAAACCAATCGGATAATTAGTTTGCATGTCCAAACAAAATCAAGTCGCTTAGTACCAGAAGTTGGTCGAAATAAAATATAGTCAAACTTGCCAATTAATTTTACCCTACTCCGTAAAAAGACAAATACATAAAACAAAGCCAAGCCGTCATTCGTCACCATATGCAATAAGAATCCAGAGTCAATTCATGTGTCAGCATAATATTACGTAACCGTGATGATTTTTACTACGTTATGTCATGGTTATGGGAATTCCAGCTTGCCGCATAACTTGGTCCTGTAGTGAGTTACGTTGATGGGACAGAATTTCATGTGCAAGCTCTACCCTGTACCGTTGAGCGTTTGCCTACAATGCACATCTCATTTTAAAAATGGGACATTTAAAATTAAAGCTTATAAAAGAACCGTATGTGGCATAGGGGAGTAGGTCGAAGCATTATCATATCCCAGATATTGTTGTTATGGTAAGTCGGCCATCCTAACATTGCATGTACTTCATTGCAAAAATTTCACTGTCAAAACTATCTCATATGAACATTTATGTGTCAGTAATAAGTCGCGCTGTAATTTATTAATGAAAGTGGATATACTAAGGTTAATGAGTGTAATCCGTACCTATTGTCTTCGTCCTGATGAGGTACATCTACGATATGGGTTTCATAGTTGGCATAATCTAATATGCGATTGTGGTTTGCAGCCAACACAGTCTACAACACTTTCTTCTGCCAAAACACAAAATTAACACATGTAAGAATTGGTATGCCAACAACAGACAAACAGAAGGCATTATATACGGTATTGCACAAACCAGTTGGCCAACCCAGTCATTAAGTCCAGTTCGTCTATGCTTTTCCACTGAGTCTAGAATGTCTACAGCTTATGATCGGGTGTCAAAAATGATCACCACCCATTGTTTAGCAATGATAGAGGGAAAGTGAAACTGCACACATACTGCTTTAATGATAATGAAACTGGACAACAGGGAAGGATACATGCAGACCGTGCCACATGGGCAACGTGACCAAACAAATGCAAGTTGAAAAGGAAGAAAAACTTACTAGTTCACTCTTCCCAAGGTCAACCCGTGGCATATTTGATACGAAGCTTGATGAGAAGAATTTTGCAAGCGCGTTATCAATATTTCATGCCAGTCATGAAGCTAAGCGTATTTCCCCTTTTTATGCAACATAGGCAATTAGCATATGGAATAAATAAATAGCCAATGAGTATACGTAAATGTCGTAGCATGAATAAAAGCATTTGCTACAACTACTTTACCACCAACATTGGGTCAAAAAAGTAATGCGTTGAATTGTTTATCGCTTCCTCTGCATTTAATATTGCAGAATACACCTGCATAACCTGAAACTATGCAAAGTTGACAGCGAGCTCAATATAAAATAGAATGCAACATTACATGAATATAAATTGCAGATGCAAAGGTTTACAGTTTCTGAAATGATTTCATCATCAAATATAGTCCTCAAGTCCCTTCGGCCCAGGTAATATCCAAGCATTTCTACGATATTGTATTTGGAAAGAGAATGACATAAGATATCACATTCTAATAATCTACAAATTATCTTTAACAATTATATAAGTTGTATTCAGCTTTCAGACCTGTCATCCGCCTCATCCAGCAAAATAAATGAACAATGCTAACGATCAAGCCAGTTTGTCCTCGACTGGGTATGTATTTGCCAAAACTCTACTGAACCTAGTGTCACGCCCCGAGCCCGAGGCGTGGCACTCGCCGTGCCCTAGACTACGCTAGAACACAAGGCTACAACAAAATTTACATTACTAAAACAAGTTAAACTTAAGGGAAGAGCAATTATAACTAAAAGATCTATTTCATTCATTCAAAATATGAGTATCCACAATACATACATTTCTTCTATAACAAAAGAATTGGGTTGCTACCAGTGCACCCTAGCATGAACAAAAGAATAGGGCTATACATTCCTATAACAAAGAACCCTATACAAAATATACCCTATCATCAAAAGCTTCCAACTAAACCTAACTCAAAAGGTCCAAGAGTCGGTCCAGTCTTCCTTTACAAAAGTCTCCTCCTCTGCGATACAAAATAAGTCGTGAGTGACATGTCACCCAGTAAGTAGTAAAGAATCACCTTGTGACTTGAAACGGTTATACATATACACTTTCATGTAACAAATAACATTGAATGACTTGATGTATAAAATACGAGGTATAACACATTCATTTCACAATCACATAAACCATTTATCAAACATTTCTAACGAGCTCAAGTAGTAAACCGACTAATGACCCTGGATATCCAGTTGTTAACTACAACCCGGTTAACACGGTCAATTACTGACTCTACCCGGTCAGTTCAGTCAAACAAAGCTAACTATCCCCAGTTAGCACAGTCAAACATCACACATTAAACGTCACTTTAAGGCACTAGTCCCGTCATAGGTCATTTCACTCAATAGCTCCTTCAAACATCAATTTATTAAACACATTACCTCGTATAAACATTTCATATACGAAAGCATAAAATAGCCCAACTCAAGCCAAGGAAACAATAATTAACAATTTACAGTATTCGTACTAGTCAGAGCTCATTTGGAATACGCAAGGGATTCATAGACTACTTACCTCGATCCTGCCTTAATTCAAATAATCGGAGAATGGATAGACACCTTCCTCGCCTAATAACACAAGAACACTCAATTATAGATCGATTCTAACATTAATTTCTTTATTAAAACATAATTTAAGACCTTACGCATAACATAAAAGAAGCACAACCAAAAAGAAAACGGAACAAACGATCCATGCCCAAGGCCGAAAAACTCACCCGCGGACTCAGCAGAAGCCGATCCACGGGTAGGCCTGGGATGAGCCGCGGCCGCGGCTCATCGAGTCCGGCCCGTGGCTCGGCACCCGCGGGCTAGGCCACGGCGCGGACAATGCCGCGGCCTCGGACAGACCCTGCACCAAACGATGCACCCGAGCCGCGGGTAGGCCGGGATGAGCCGCGACCGTGGCTCATCGAGTCCGACCCGCGGCTCGGCATCCGCGGGCCTGGTCCCAGCTCGAACAACCCCCCGGCCACGGACAGAACCAACCCAGCACTCTGGGGTCGAGCCGCGGGCACCCTGGCTCTAGCCGCGACCGCGGCTGGCCTCAACAGGGCCGCGGTTCGACCTCCTGCAACACCAAAACACGGCCAAAACTCCACCAAACACAACCAACACCTCCAAAACCCAACCAACACACAAACAACTTCAAAGTGGCCAAAACTTGTCAAGATACAGCAAAACAAAACACATAAAACCCAAACATACATCCAAGACAATCTACCCTACAATCATACTATGTTTTCTTAATCCCACTATCACCACCATTCATCTTCTATAAATACACCAACAACAACACAAAGCATAAATTCAAAAGATCATAAGAGTCTAACCATTTATGCCTATCAAGTCTCACTTTCTCACACAAAGTAATCTACTCAAGAAGGAAGAAATAGCACATAGGAAATTACCTTGGGTGAAGGATTGGGTAGATGAAACTACACTTCCTCCCCTTGATCCCCTACTAGAAGAAGGCACTTCAACCTCACCTTAAAGAAGAATTAGCGAGACAACAAAAAAAGCTTTAGAGGTAATGGAAGTTAGAAGACAAGAGATAGAGGGAAAATTGGAAGAGCCAAAGCCCTAATCTTATTTGGGCAAAATTAGAGTTTAGAAAATTTCTTTTAAGTCCTTCTATTTGAGAAAATAAAACTCTACCCCAAAACATCAATTACAAAAATACCCTCCAAAGGTCTCTAGTATTACACCTAGTCACTTGTTTCGTGTGGTCTGCCTTTTTGCCCTGCTCTCAACAACAACATGAAATTTTCAATGATAATAAAATTATAACGAACTATATCCAATGAAAAGTAGAATACAAAATGTGTAATACCTTTCTGATGATGTGGCCCCATCCACAGGTTCGACGAACCTGGCTGACTATCTTCCTAGACAATTTGGATTGGCTCAACTTGCATGACTGGCACAATCGACAGATTTGGCTCCAAAATAGGTCCATGTGGTTCAGTAATTGGCGAATGCAATCAATGACTTTGGGCTTCTTTGGATGTGTTTTCAAAGTGTACAGAAACATGGATTTTGTTCAGGGTATTGTTGCCGGACAGGTGTTCTAGATCTAGACGCTAACTATGTTTGCCACCTTCTGGGCAATTGTCTTGAACTGGTTCGGAATCAAGTATGCTGCTGGCGGTGCAATTGCTAAAGTCCATTGACTGTTGGCAATTGTCATTGCTGCTAGACGTGTCCGAAACCTGAACAATTTCAGCATTAGGTGTGGTGTCACTTGAACAGTTACATTTTCATTTTGATACCCCTACTCTTTTTTTTTTCTCCATCCCCAGCTAACCCTAGCTCATCATTTTCTTTTATCATCAACTAACAAGTACACATCATCGTCGTCACCTAATTGGTTGATGTCATGCTATTTAAGCGTTCCGGTATAATCACCCACGTCAACACTACTACCTCCATTAGGATCTTTTTCAGAATTTGTCATTTGGTCAAACTCCTGAAATGCATGATGATGAGAAACATGGTCTTGCCCGTTAACATGCTTGGCATCACCATGAGGTTGTTCCTACTACTAGTTTTGCTCGTTTTGCATATAATCATCATGAAATTTGCTATGAACATCTGATTCGTGACCAGCCATACCATGACCTTGTGGAGTTGCGATTAACGAACCCCGATAGTGAATATCTAGGTGTATGCATTTCTCCCACAGAACCTCTGATACAAGGTCCTCCACTGCCTCTCTCTTGGGCTCTCCCTTTGCAATTGGTATTTTGGTAAGCTCGAATGCTGAACTGAATAATTCTTTCAAACACATTTGTGTAACAAAGGAAAAAGTTCAGCATACTTTAAATTTTACAGAAAACTGTGAACACTAAAAAAACTACTATGTAATGGCCATAATGCCTAGTTGCATTGCTAAAAATGTAAACGACATAAACCAACTTCACTAACGCCTAAATACTGGAGGCGTGTAACGGCATTGTGGTTAGTTCCACTTGTTCGTGGCCATTCCACTAACTGGCCTCATGGAATCGTCAACCACCAAGTATGGCTTATCGACTTGCACATAGGATAAATTCGAAAGTGAAGGGCGATGTAAGTAATAACGGGTGAGACTATTCAAACTAAAAGTAACTTTTACATTTGAGCCATATTACTAACCTTTCTGAGACCAAATTGGCCATGATGCTTCATCTCTAAACTGTATCTTTTTCTGAAGACTTCTTTGGTCCAAGCCTTCACCAGTGGCCGAGTCTTCATCAAAGAGTAGTGCTTGATATCGACTCTATCAAAGTATAGAACCTAGCATAATAATATGTCCAAGTCAATAAAAAAGGACGGCTTTGTTGTAAGTGCTACTTTGTACAAATACAATAAACTCAAAGTGGGTTACACTGCGTACCCCCACCTGTTTTCCATGCTTGCAAGTTTATGCATAGAAAATCCAAAATGTACTTGCACTAGTTCATTCTCACAATAGAGTGCACGTTAACAAAATGTGGCATCAATGCGATTGAGATATCCAGCCCAGTGGTTGGTGTCAAAAAGCATCCACAAAGAAAAAGAACAAATTTTATTTTGGACTCCAGGCCAACTGGCATTTTTTTTTAAGTTCCTACCACATGCTGATTGCTTTAATAAACCTTTGTGTCCCACCACGTATCTTCCTCTTTGGGCACTAGGTGGGAGTTGAGCCAGAGGAAGACAATCCGAGAACCGCTGCTATGTTTGTCTCCATCACAGCGAAACTTCCCCCTTCAATTTCAATTCGCACGTCCAAGGGTCGAAGTTATCTACAACCCATTTGATAAAGGAACCTAACATTGTTATTGAATCAATGGAAAGCAAGCCGCCGAAGCCAATTTTGCACACTGCTTGCTTTTTCGCTTCACTTAATTCCTTCACAAGTGCACCGATCCAGAAAAGAGAACAAGGTACGTTTGCTTCCGGCAATTCCAATGCTTCTGTCCAAATTATTAGATTTACTACTTGATCAAAACATCACATATTTGTATGTCTAATAGTTCATATAAACATAAATATAGGGAACCACTTACCCTCCTACTCCTCTTCCCTCCTCTATTACTTGGACCAGCAACAGCATTCCTTGTACTCATTTCAACAAGCTGTACTTGTATGTCATTGTATAATGTTCTTTCTCAACTTTGGATAATGCTTTCCAGGCCGCTGCAGCCCTTTGTTGGACCTACTTTCATAAAATTGAACGATGTGAGGATCCAACTTACCAATTCCAAAGTGGAGAAAACAGTCTTTAGCATATTCGAGAAATCCATTTTAAAGACCAAATGACCCCTTTACCGTTTATCCCAAACAATATGTATTATGTCATAATACATGCATTAAAATAGTAAAAGTTTACAACTACACATTACAACTTAGCCACCAACATCCTAATACCATCCCAAGATTGTATGAAAAATATTTAACTCTGCATCACTCCTTACCATCTCTCCAAAAGGTTTTCAATCCGACTTGCCTTGTACAGCTAAATTACTTCTCTTCTTCAGTATCTCTTCCTGCCTCGTCCTCTCTCTAAACTCTCTTGTGCATTAAAATAGTCCATACTTAGCACAAAGTAACCGTCGCACATACTTAATTTAAATTATATTATCGTACAACATGATTAATTTGCAAAATATCCAAACTTCAGCCAATTACTTACAAAAAACAGTAAATGGAGGAGGGTGACCCCGAAAAGCATCATCCTACCTAGGGGACTTCTTTGTGTACTTCCACTAAATGATGGTCCCGGTGATGAACCTGAGTGTTGCCCTTCATTATCGACATGGATTTTTTGTTTTTCCATGCCTCTATGCAGATGGATGTGTTTGTGCCCATGAAGCACCAAGGGGCCTTGTCACGCCCCGAGCCAGAGGTGTGGCACTCGCCATGCTCTAGACTACGCTAGAATACAAGGACACTTCCAAAACATACATTACTAAAACAAGATGTACTTAAAGGAAGAGCAATTATCCGAAGATCTATTTCATTCATTCAAAATATGAGTATCCACAATACATACATTTCTTCTATAACAAAAGAATTGGGTTGCTACCAGTGCACCCTAGCATGAACAAAAGAATAGGGCTATACATTCCTATAACAAAGAACCCTATACAAAATATACCCTATCATCAAAAGCTTCCAACTAAACCTAACTCAAAAGGTCCAAGAGTCGGTCCAGTCTTCCTCCACAAAAGTCTCCTCCTCTGCGATACAAAATAAGTAGTCAGTGACATGTCACCCAGTAAGTAGTAAAGAATCACCTTATGACTTGAAACGGTTATACATATATACTCTCATGCAACAAATAACATTGAATGACTTAATGCATAAAATACGAGGTATAACACATTCATTTCACAATCACATAAACCATTTATCAAACATTTCTAACGAGCTCAAGTAGTAAACCGACTAATGAACCTGAATATCCAGTTGTTAACTACAACCCGGTTAACACGGTCAATTACTGACTCTACCCGGTCAGTCCGGTCAAACAAAGCTAACTATCCCCGGTTAGCACGGACAAACATCACACATTAAACGTCACTTTAAGGAACTAGTCCCGTCATAGGTCATTTCACTCAAGAGCTCATTTAAACATCAATTTATCAAACACATTACTTCGTATAAACATTTCATATAAGAAAGCATAAAATAGCCCAACTCAAGCCAAGGAAACAATAATTAACAATTTACAGTATTCGTACTAGTCAGAGCTCATTTGGAATACGCAAGGGATTCATAGACTACTTACCTCGATTCTACCTTAATTCAAATAATCAGAGAATGGATAGCCGCCCTCCTCGCCTAATAACACAAGAACACTCAATTATAGATCTATTCCAACGTAAGTTCTACAATAAAACATAGTCTAAGGCCCTATGCAAAATATAAAAGAAACACAGCGAAAAAGGAAATCAAAACAAACAATCTGCGCTCAAAGCTGGAAAGCTTACCCACGGACTCAGCAGAAGCCGAGCCGCGGGTAGGCCTCGGATGAGCTGCGACCGCGGCTCATCGCGTCCGGCCAGCGGCTCGGCATCCGCGGGCTTGGCAGCGGCACGGACAATGCTGCGGCCACGGACAGAAGCAACACCAGAAGAAAGCAACTGAGCCGCGAGTAGATTGGGATGAGCCGCTGCCGCGGCTCATCGAGTCCAGCCCACGGCTCGGCATCCGCGAGCCCGGCCGTAGTGCGGACAACGCCGCGGCCACTGGCAGACACCACTCCACCGAGCCACGGGTGCCCTAGCTCCAGCCGTGACTGCGGCTGACCTCCACCGGCCCGCAGCTCGACTCCTGCAACACCACAGAACAGCCAGCTTCCTCCAATCCTCAACCAAATCCCTCCAAAACCCAACCAACGAACATAACAACTTCAAACTGGCAAAACTTGACAAGACAAAGCAAGATAAAACACATGGAACTCAAAACATACATCCAAAACAATCTACCCTACAATCATACTATGTTTTCTTAATCCCACTATCACCACCATTCATCTTCTATAAATACACCCACAACAACACAAAGCATAAGAGTCTAACCATGTATGCCTATCAAGTCTCACTTTCTCACACAAAGTATTCTACTCAAGAAAGAAGAAATAGCACATAGGAAATTACCTTGGGTGAAGGATTGGGTAGATGAAACTACACTTCCTCTCCTTGATCCCCTACTAGAAGAAGGCACTTGAACCTCACCTTAAAGAAGAATTAGAGAGACAAGAAGAAAAGCTTTAGAGATGAGTGAAGTTGGAAGATGAAGAGATAGAGGAGAAATTAGAAAATCAAAAGCCCTAAGCTTATTTGGGCAAAAATTAGAGTTTAGAAAATTTCTTTTAAGTCCTTCTATTTGAGAAAATAAAACTCTATCCCAAAACATCAATTACAAAATACCCTCCAAAGGTCTCTAGTATTACAGGCCTCACTGGTTTCCTCGCTTCTTTTCCACATCCAACCATTTCTTGTTGATTGTGAATCATGATGTTCTCCTCCATTTATCATTCTTCTTTTTTTCTTAGCCTTCCCAACTTCTTGTGCAACTTCTTCTACAGCTTTTCTCTGTGTTCGCACCATAATCACAGGCCTACCTACAGCTCAACTAATCTAACACAGTCACAAGATGGCTATTGTGTTACACCAGTACCTAACAATGATACGCACAATAGCTTTACAATTACACACAACAGATTTTTCTGCTTATATGTTTAGGATCACTGCTAATGCAATTTTGTACCTATAAATCGCACTTATATATCTTCATATCATTGCAACAAATGGAACACATAAGTAAGCCTAAACCTTTTTAAATCAACTTAAATATACAATCCCAAGGTTTTTGTGTTATAGTCACAAGGTGACTATTGTGTTACACCAGTACCTAACAATGTTACGCACAACGGCTTTACAATTACACACAACAAATTTTTCTGCATATATGTTCAAGATCAATGCTAGTTGAATTTTGTACCTATAAATCGCACTTATGTATCTTCATATCATTGCAACAAATGAAACACATAAGTAAGCCTAAACATTTTTAAATCAACTTAAATATACAAACCCAAGGTTTTTGTGTTATAGTCATGGCTATATGGACATACAGGTGTTCACTGATTTATAAGGTAATCAAACACCAACTTTTAAAATTTTGCTTCAATTACTACAAAATTAGGGTTTATTTCCACCTCCCTCGGATGAATCGTTCTTCGCCATTACTAAAAAATACTAATGCTTTGTAAGTGAAAAATAACATGCATTCCCTAACAAATTACACTATCGATCAAACCAAAATATACCAAATTTTGACATGTCTTCAAGCAAAGGACTATACATTATAGTAGATACAACAATTGTTGCATCGACAACTTCATTGTTCAAAGCCAACCTTCCACTGCAAAGTGCAGATTTTTGCCTTCAATGCCACTGCGGTTCTTGCTACAATGTCCACTTTATCAACTTCTCTTCTTCCTCTCCAATTTGCAGTCCCCTTCACTTTGTCCAATCCAATCACTACTACGCTTGAATCCTTTGATTTTGCACTACGTATGTGAATTTGGAATGTTTTTTCCCTCCCCAGTTGAAGAGTTTGACCATCTTTCCCCTTTTTCTGCTCTTGCCCTCTTCAGTTTCTATTTTCATAAATTTCTTTTTTGTAATTTGGAAAGGTAACGTTGCAAGCAAAATGTTGTTAGCCTCAAAAAATTTTTCCCTCCTATTTTGCGTTCTTAATTCATGAAACGACACCATTCAACTAACCAACCGTCACTGGCTTAATCACAACCATTCATCTGGTAAATTCACAATCCACACCATCAAATTCTCCCAAATTGTCCCAACTGGAAAAAACCCCAACTTGCAACGCCCCATGCCCAGAGTCTGGGCCACGCAATTGCCATTTGTGGCAATTTCATGGACCAGATTAAAAAGAGAAATCGGACAACTCAAATTGAACCAACAAAGCAAATCTTGGGAGTGCAATAACGATGTCGTTTTCATTGCCAGAAAAAAGAAAATGAAAATTAATACTTTGACCAAAAATGCCGTTTGTATCTGTCAAGAGGATTTTTGTGGGTTTAGAATCGGGAAAAAAGAAATTCATTTGAGTTTTGAAATTGCTTGTGAAATTTGTGATGGGCATAGAAGCAAAAATCAACTTCAAGTTTAGTCATTTATATCTCTTTCTCAGCTGGGCTTGGTTGTGGTTGTTGAGCTATGCTATCTGCAGCAGAAGAAGAAAAACCTAAACAAACTTTTGCGTATTTGGAATGGATTGATGGTAGATGATGCTTTTTGATGGAAAATTGAAGGAAAACCTGGACAAATTTGAAGAAAAATGAGGTTTTCAGTAGTGGAATTCATCCATCTAGAGACAAAACTATAAAGGCACGAAATGAAGTGAAATAGAGGACGTCCACTTCTTTAATATAATGCGAACCGGACGTCCGCTTCATGGATATTGCGTCTAAATTATGTATCCGCTATCCTACTGAATCTGAGCGGACATCCATTCCTGCGTCCGCTTCCTTTTGAGGGGCGTCCACATGACTAAACTCACTCAATATACACACTGAGCACTCTGCAAGCAAAGTAGTTACATTTTTGTTCTGCAAAATAACATTTTTATACAGATAAATTACAAATCTTAAAAAGTTACATTTATTCACTAGAAAGTTACATTTGTTTACTGGAAAGTTGCATTTGTTCACTAGAAATTTACATTTTGTTTACACATTTCTAACTTGTCCCAACCAGACGTCCGCTTCCTTTTGAGGGGCGTCCGCATGGCTAAAGTCACTCGTTACATTTGTTCACTAGAAAGTTATATTTGTTTACTGAAAAGTTATATTTGTTTACTAAAAATTTATATTTTATTCACACACCTCTAACTTGTCCCAACAGAACATCCACTTTCTTTTGAAGAATGTCTGCATGGCTAAAGTCACTCGTTACATTTGTTCACTAGAAACTTACATTTGGTCACTAAAAAGTTATATTTGTTCACTGAAAATTTACATTTTGTTCACACATTTCCAACTTGTCGTAACCAAATACTCGCTAATAACTCTAAGCGAACGTTCATTCCTTCGTCTACTTCCTTTTGAGGGGCGTCTACTTTGTTGATTGCATGAAAATAGTAAACCCAACCCCCAAATACAATTTCACTTCTTACATCTTCTTTGCCTCGGTGCCTAATGCCATAGTTTTGGATTTCAAGAAATTGCTTCTTCCTCTCCAAGATTTTGCTTTAATCTTTCGCGCTTCAGTTTGGTGTTGGTTCTTTGGGTTTTTTATTTTGTATTTAGGCAGTGTGTTGACTATTTCCTAATGTTGTTTCCTTTTTTTGGTCCATTTTTCATTTTCTCTTTCTTTACCATGAAACGACATCATCTTCCTCAATATCCTTGTTGGTTTGATCTGAGTCATCCGTATGCCAAGTTTCAATCTTGGACGTTAACTTGTGTCAACTGGACACATCTTAAAATCGCAACGCCTTCTGTCCCCCATGCCCATTCACTCTCACTACCCATCCGCTATCCTTTCATCATAGAAAAATGCCTATGCCTTTCTTCTCAATCTTCAATATTCTCTTACAATCATCATCTTCTACCTTGATCCAAAAATCCATCAACTAACGGACCTCTCTCACTCATTCAAACTGCAATCTTCATCATCAACACACCGTCACCTCTATCATTAGCGAATACTCTCTCGTACACAGCATCACTTCCACTTATCTTCATTTTTACCAAATATAATCCTCCTAGAAATCCTTCAAATCAACAACCAAATTTCAAAGACCCCTAAATTTAGCACAATAAAAACTCTAAAAAGAAAAAGATAATCAACACACATAAATGCCTGAACTTCAACAAAAACCAACACGTAGAAGAGAGAAGCTCATCAAGGTCGTCACTGGAGTTTGGCACCACTATTGAATCTGACAAAGCACACTAAATAAAAGTGCAATTTATGTAATTGAATGAAAGTTTGTTGTTGAAAATATATGAAGCCATAAACAAATAGAAAGAGAAAGCTCGCTATTTTAATGTGAATAAGCATCTATGTGTGAAAGAAGATGGAAGTATGGCCAGTCAATTTTGGCTGTAGTTGAGACAGAAACGATGGAGAAAAACTAGACAATAGCACAACATTCTGCTTTCTTCAAGAAAAAAAGAGAAGGGAGGGAAGGGGGCGTAGTTCAAATCTCAGTGCCATCTTCCCAGTGCCACCAATTAAGAGTTTTCACGTTACACTCATACTTTAGTAGTTATCTAATTTATCTAACTATGTGTGAATATAAGGTGACAACTCTTGATTAGTAGCACTGGAGTTGGTATTTAAAAAGATGACAATAAAAAGTGACAACTACTGATTAATGGTACTGGAGTTGGCAATAAAAAAGATGACACTGAAAATCTAATTGGGGGGAGACAAAGAGCGAAAATTTCTAATAAGTCTCTCAAATTATTTTATTTTGTGTTTCCACCTCTAAATTTTATCCACAATAAAGTTTACCGTTTGGTATAACTTTTTTGCCTTTAAAACTTAATCATGTGAAGGTACAAAAAAAGTAGTTGGAATCGAAATTTGGGACTAAATTGTTGCATTGCAATTTTGTGAACGATGTAAACAAATCATTTCAAAAGTGAGGGACTACAAAGGTAAAAATGCAAAATATGAAAGGCGTTTTTTATAGTTTTAGCGAAATAATTTAAATAGCAAGGTAATTTGATCCAATAAAAAACTTGTAGGTCATGCTCGATTCTCAAGATTCATCTTTTTTTTTTTTTTTTTCGCCTCTCTTACCAAAGTACTTCAAAGCAAAACCCAACTAAAGAAACTACAATGCCCTAACCATACAAAACGCGGACAGTTCAGACCCAATTATAAATTAACTTTTCAAATTGGATCGCTTCAGTTGTGACACAGTTTTATTTTACCCAAAAATAAGGAAATTTGGAAACTGATTTTGAACATTTTTTGCCCCAAAAAAAAAAAGGAAAAGCAAAAAATGTGTGCAACCCAAATAAAACCGCAACAAATGCAGTGCGATTTAGGCTGTCAATAATTCAGATACTAACAACCGTTCAAATCCTAATATCCGAGATAAAGGATGAGCATACGCAGATATTCTTGTGCAGCATTCAAGAAACCTTCCAAGCCATTACAAATTCTATCTTCAAAAGAAGAAAGGAGGAGAAGGAGGAGGAGAGGGGGGAGGGTGTTAAGAAAGTCATTACAAATTCCGAGCCCGAGCAGCAGCAGCTTTTTCTAATGCCTTCAATCTGTTAGCTTGCATAAGAGCTCGTTGTTCTTCTGAGAGCACAGTTGTGTCAGAAATGGAAGATGTGTTTTCATGAGATTTGCTTGCTGTATCTTTTTCACCAGGAGGTGCATCAGTTTGAACAATCTTGCTATTTAGATGTTGAGATGCTTCCTGTCCAGATAGAGGTTGTAAACAGTAATGCGGGTCAACTTTAAAGCAATTTTTTCCCTTACATGATACTGCTGCGAAATAGCAATTGTACCCCCTATACATCCCCACCCTTATCGGTCACGCACAAATACACAGCATTAGGTGCTTTGAGTGTTCTATAGGCTCGTACCTCTGTGTCCTCGAGTTCTAAGGTGCTTTGAGTGTCACATCATTAGCTGATTGATCCAACTTGTACCATGTAATGACATTTTAAATTTCGAATTAAAGTTTAAATTTGTAAACACATAATTTTAAATTTTAATTTGTAAATACAATGTAACTAAAGTTTAAATTTCGAATTAAACATTTATGAAATTTCAAATACGAGTTGTCTAAACACATAATGATTAGAAAGCAAGTGCCACTTTGCTCATAGCCTCGTAATCCTCAAGCAAATAATGCTCCCCGAAAGCATGAAGTACTGCTTGTACATGGGATTTAAAGCAATTTCGAAACGTTTTCCAATTTCTCTTGACATAAACATGAATTTCCTTTCTCCAGACGTATAATCAGAATTGTGAATCGTGGTTGTAGATAAACTACCATAATCAATTTGGCCAACCAATACAGTACAAAAATCTACTCAGAAGTAGCTGTCTATGCCCAAATAATCATTTCATTCATTCACATTTATGAATGATTTAAGCTGCTGTAATCATACCTTTGACCAGCACTAATAAAGTAATACGTCCATAAATTACTGAATTAAACAAATGTAAGGATAGATGACAATTAATCTTTATCCCATTGAAACAAGTTCAGAGATGAAACAAGCGCCATCTAAAACTTTACAAATACTTGTTAAATATCATCTAAGCCCGTTAAGCAAGTTCAGGAAACAAGCACCTTCTATAACTTTACACGCACATGTTCAATAACAATCTCAATCCAAACTTCTTAGCAATATGAGATAGCGATCACCATTCAGTATTTAACTCTAAGCAAAACCATGCAATCTACAATCATACTGTGATCTAAATATAAAAACCATGTCAATGTTTAGAATTTTTCACTTTGTTGTATTTTTCAGAACAAATCACTGAAATTGTCAAAATTACTAGCAATCACTATAGCGTGAACTAAACGTCCCTTGACAATGTTTACACCTATCTCATCTTATAAATATAAATTTCCTTCAGGTGATATTCCGACAACGAGTCAGTCCATGGTGACAGGAACATTAAAGCCATTTTGACACAATGCCTTTGATATGTAACCTGTTATCTGAGCACTGCAAAATTTTCTACCAGCCTAAAATTGAAAATTCTTCAATACCATGATTGATTTGTTGGATAAACGGAATCATAGTTGGACATCTAGCCTGACAGTGTCGGCGAGGTTTTTTAAACCTTCTGTATCCTTTTCAAGAATTAATTTCATATTCCGTGCCTCCCATCATTATTCAATTAAAGGGCATCATCCAGTTCCAGTTACATGAAGAGTAACATATATGCAGAAGACCAATTTGTACTCAGTTCTGGGCTCAAAAATTTAAGCTTATCCAATAGAAACAACGTACTATGGCTCCATTTTATGTATTCAAACTCGCTAAAGCTGTTTCTGTAATCGTGATCGTGTGGTAGGAAGTGATTTGTAAAGCTAGAAAACTAAAGGTAACAATTTAAATTACACAAGATATGAAACGTAAAGCGACAAAATAGACAACGATCTAAGCATGTGGAGAATGCTTGTCTTACAGCGGTGTGAGTGATATAAAGAAAGAACAACACTTAAGTATCAAAACGATCTACTCCTATTAGTTGAATTTTAAAATAGTATATATACCGAGGAGGCCCAACTGTCAAAAGAAAAAAAAGCATAAAATAAAACTAAGAAAGAAACAGAAAGTTTTATATGGCACTAAACTCACCTCCATGGCATTCTCACAGATTTCACTAAGGATGTTTTCCTGAAGATCATCAGTAGCTGGATTTTGCACAGAAGTGTTTTCCTCAGTAGGATTTTGCATAGAAGTATTTTCCTGAAAAAGATTTTGGTCTTCCAAGTCCAATGCATCTGCTACAATAAAAAGCACACCTTGGGTTAGACCCCCATGAGGATCAATTCCAAATGTAGCAATATTATATGAGTTACTCATATTTTATTTAGGCAAACTTCTGAGTTCTGCATGAGGTGCTTTTCTATAAATAGTCATTATAAACATGAATAAGAATAGCTTCAGTAGGTTTGAATATTATTCACTAGCACATTGAACTTATAGAAGTGGATCTTGTTAGTCATTATATCACATGTCAAAGTCAGAAAATGCTAATTCAGCAAAATTGAGGTACCTTGTTCATGATTTGGCATGTCTTCTTGAGTTTGAAACTCATGCACCTTTGTTGGGTCTCCTCCGTCGGCAACTCTTTCTCGTAATTCTCGAATACATTTCTGATATGCAGAATATAGTGAGATATCAGAACATACTAAACCAAATAGAAATTAGTTAAGTAGCCAAATACTTGTATCTTTATTTTTCAAAATCTATGAAGAAAATGATGGCTGCTTTACTCTCCATGGACCCTGGCTCCAGGGTCCCACCTCACCAGAAAAAATAAAAGCATGGAAAGAATCATAACAGCCGAGGGAAGTACTTAATTTTAGTCAAAACTTAAGCAAATATTGCTCCAGAAATTTGCTAATTGCTGGGGTGTTAAGCGTGATTGATTGGGCCAACCACTTTATGAGATTGTTCAATATTTTGAACTGAATTTGTGCTCTAAAGAACCCCAATATAACAGTAAGAACACAAAAAAGATCCCTTTATGAGTTATATTTTAGTTGTATAACTTTGGAAGTGTAATAAAAAGTTGTTGCAAGTGCTTCTTGAGGAAAATTTGCATCATGAAAGGTTAAGTGCCTAATGTTGGACCAGCTTGAGAGCATGTGAGATCCATGGAAATCATTAAACATCCATTGATGCCATCAGATCCAATTGTCAGAGAAGAGAATGCCTTACACAACGAACATTCAAGAAAAGGATCCAAAGTTCTCATTCTCCATCATGCTAGATTTCTCACAGATTCCACTTTTTCCTCTAATGATCATGATTAACCCCCCCCCCCCTTTCTCCCTCCCTGTCTTTCTAATGTACTTATTCTCAATTTACTAATTTCTTCTAAGCCACCTTCCTGATTTTAGAAGTTGAAGTGTTACTTTTACTTGACCAAAAAAGCCATGGAGGAAAATAAAGTGACTCATCATGTCAAGCTGCCAAAGCAAAAGAGGAGATCAACCTCAGTTCCATGACGAATTCGAAGTTTGTTCTACCACCAATTCAGGCCTTCTATTACATTGGTAAAACAGGAAATTAATATCTTAAGAAAATAGTTAGGTTGAAAATAATTGCTATCCAAGAAGTTATCATTCAGTAGTATTTGTTCATTGAATGCATAACTTAGATAGCTTTTCCAAAAGGTGTAGATTAAAGATGAACCTTGGTGACTATAATTATCTGATGTTTTGTTAGTAATCATATTTTTTGTACTTGTCACATCTTGTTTGAGGAAGTTACAGCATTTCCATCTGAAATTTCTTGCTTTCCTCATCCTTTGCCTGATAAAAATATGAATATATTACTTCACTGGCACCCTTCACTCATCTTTGGGGTCTCAATTTCAACCTCAATTTCCAAACAAGGCAAATTACACTAAGTTAATGCGTTTGCCTTTTTGTAAACATTTATATCTCTCAAACTCTTTAACAGTTCAAGATTTTCCTAAGTTATAAAACATAAATACAAATTTTTACTTCTTAGAAACATCCTATAGTCAAGCTTTTCTCAACCTCAACCCATACCAAAAATTATTGCTGCATAAAACTCAAGAGATGAGTACTCATTTAGCCATTATTACTGAGAGACCAGCGTGTGAGAGTGCTCTGTAAATCTAACACCAAAGAGGAATACAATTATCATGTATTGTAAGGAATTTGATCAATCAATTTTTCCATCTTAAAGTAAAATGTCAGATTTGCTTTGAGGGGAAAACAAAAATCTCAGACCATCCAGCTGGTCTACGAAGTAAACGTACGGAGTGTGTTTATCACATTAGAAAACAACCAAAGTTCAAGTAGGCCAGGTAAAACTGAAGCTAACAAATCATGAAGTCACAATAGATAACTACACATGTCAGGGATGCCAGAGCATTTTGTCATGATGAATGGTACATGGTTTGGTATTCACGAATCACAAGTTGACCTTTGTCATTGAACTCTTCTGCCTTATCATGGCTCTGTCTAACCAGGATAATTAATACCCTCGATACAAACTGAGGCAATTTAGAAGGAAAAATTCACAGGAAATGACTAGAGAGAGATAAGAATAAGCACCAAATTCATTGTATAATGAAAAAGGAGCAACCAATGTTCTATATGTGCTACTAGTCTAGTCTCATGCCCCATGAAAGGAATGAGAACTACAACGTTAAAAGCCATGACATCACTTACTGTCCCACAATGAACTACTTAAAACACTTTATTGCATTATACGACTCCAAACTTGGTATTGCACATTGAAGGTGGAGTAAAATACAGTGGACAAAGAGAGGGCTAGGAAAAGAACATGGCTACAGCATAATCAGGTTGGTTCATTTCTGATATGTGCAAGATTTGTAAAGATTTGGAACTATGGTTTGCTTTCAAGGGTGCCTTACACATTAAAGATACAATAAAGAATTAAGACATGAATTCAACAAAAAATCAAACAACAGCTACAATTAATTTCAGAAATTGCATACACACAAACAGGAAGGAATTCCTGTATGCATACATAGAATAGGGTCCTAGAAGTTTAGTTGCCAGAAGCTACACATGGTCATCTGATACTTGCAGCACTTTCCTTCTAAAAGCTCTAAGTTCACATACGAATCTTTGCACATATCCTGTTAACTGTCTTGATAGTATTATCCACACAAGAATGTTTACCAAAGAGAGAATAGATAAGCAACAAGCTATCACATTTTTATTTCAGAGTTGCGGTTAGAAAGGGCAACAAAGCAATATAAATTTCACCTTGACCCGGTTTTTTGTGCCAATTTGCTCCACCTTATGCACAAACTGATCAAACGAGAAGTAGGGTAACAAACGAGAGTGCCATTCAGCATACAAGCCAAGTAAGTTCCCCAGATCACTGACCTGCTGATAAAGAGAAGTTAGGGGCATAAAGCTGAAGATATATGAAAGAGCCGCTACAGTGCTTCAATTAATACAGAAAATAAGCAAAAAAGAAAATCCAAATTTCGGATTTTCGATCCAACACTCCCAAATTCTTTCTATAATTCTCTTATAACTAGCATCATTTCATCAGTCCAAATATCTAAATTAACGCAAAAAAAAAGTTTAATATCAAGAAAAGATAAGAAAACACAACAAAAGTGAATAAATAAGAAGGGAAAATTGACCTCGCGACCACGGCCGCGGTACTTAAAAGCTCGAGGGAAATGGCGGAGAATGTGGCCAAGTCCATCATTGGAGAGGAGGAGATCTGGGGTGAGCTTAGGCCTCGTTCTGGGGAGTCTCTTGGGCTTCTCAGCAGCATTATTTCTGAAGGAATTAAAGGTTTTCTTCAACCCAGTTGGATTGGTGCTGGGATCTTTGGTGCTTTCGTCGGCTTTGGAGTTCGAAGGTGGGCTTGACGGACAGTCTCGCGACCAGTGGCCTGGTCTCCCGCACTTGTAGCAGCCCGTTGGTGCCGCACCGCCACCGCCCTTCTCCATCTCCACTTCTTTTTTCTTTTATTTGGGTGCCTTAAATCTGGAAATTGGACAATTGGAAGCTCTGAATGTTTGTTTTTTTGGGTGGGGGGTGGAGTGGAGGTATGGATGGTCGTTGAATTATTGGGTTGTTCTTTGGGCGGGAAGAAGTGGAGGGAAATAGAAATGCTTTTTTTTTTTTTTTGGTAATATTTTTTCAGGATAAATGTAAATGTTGTTACCAAAGGAAGGCAATATTATCAGAGTAAAAATTTTTCAGTGAGAATGATTTTATATAAATGCCAACATTATGCTTACCTTACGTTTGCTATGCGAGAATGAGGTGAAATAAAAAGGACTCTCTAACTTGTTCATTCCATTATCATGTTTAGTATGGACATTTTAAATTGGAAAGACCTATTCTACTGGAATGCTCATTCTAACTTTTTCTTGAAATCCCATTCCTCAAGAAAGTCAAGGAAAAGTCATTCCAACTTCATCTTGGAAAGGCCTAAAAAATATGTGTCAATTTTATCCTCACGTATATTTTTTCTGTTAATTCTTTTTAACCCAAAATACATTTACTAATTTTTATTTTTAAAATTTAAAAAATATGAGGGTTTTTTATAATCTTAATTAATAATTTTTTATGATTGTTAAATCATAATTAGTTTAATATATACTTAGAATATTTTTTCCTTTTGTTGCAAAAATGTTTAAAATATTATTTTTAACTTTTACGTGAATGTGTAAAAATTAAACTTCCTATTTTCATCATTAATTTTTTCACATTCTTAGTTATGTAGACACCAAATTTTGACACACCGTTTATTTTTTCAACATTGGAGGCATTTTTTCTATTTTGGGGTTTTTTTTTGGGCAAAATGGACGAAATCAACCATTCTGGGGCTAAAATAGTAATTTTCAGTATGTAAATATTTTTTTCATTAGTTTTAGAGTTTTAAATGTACATTTTTGTATTTTTATACATGTTTCTAAAATTTTGTGATTTTTTGAGTTCAACTGGTATTTTTTCTATATTTTACCAGCACAGGAGCAAAATGGTCATTTTGCCATACGAACACAATTTTTGCCCATTTTTTGTCAAAATTTTATTTTCAGGTTTTTAGGCATGTTTCAAATTTTTCTAATTTTTTCGGAGACAATTGTTATTTTTTCTGTAAATACTGCGTTTAAGGATAAAATAATGATTTCACACCCCGAACGCATTTTTTACCAATTTTTAGTGTTAAATTTATTTTCTAGGGTTCTAAGCTCATTTTTAATTTTTAATAATTTTTTTGAGGCTAACTGATATTTTCGTATATTTCGACAGTGCAGGGGCAAAATAGTCATTTCTCCTTCTGAACATTTTCGCCATTTTTTGATCCCAAATTCATATTTTAGGTCTTTTAAGCATGTTTTTGAGTTTTTCTAACTTACTTCGAGGTGAATTGGTATTAATAAATTTATTATTTACATTTTTCTTAATTTTTTTCATTTTTGTATTTTTGGAAAAGAACATAGATTTTTAATTTTTTTGTAGAGGTAAAGTTGCAATTTTGGTTGTCAAGGGCGTTTTGGTCTTTTACTTATTTCTTGGAAGATAAGTCTTTTGTGCACTATAAATAGCCCATTTTTGGAATTAAGAAAAAAAAAAGAAAGAAAAAAAAAGAGATAATTTCACATATCTCCCCTGAGGTTTGTCATAATTACATTCACCTCCCCTCAAGTCTTAAAAATTACACTTACACCCCTGTGTTTATATTTTTTATAACAAATAAGTCCATTTTAATAATGTAACTCAAAAACACTTACCAAACATCTTAAAAGATGCTTAATTGCTTTTAAATTGGTCAATCTATTTCTTATTAATATATTTGTTTGTAAAATTTTAACAAATAAAGTAAATTCATTTAGATTAGTCAAATAACTGATTTTTGAAGAAGTAATATTTGGTAGAGATTGAAAATTTGATGTAAGAATTTAATTAATTTTGACATTTTTATGATTAATTAATTAATTTTTAAGATTTATTTATTTTTTTAAATGCAAATAAGCATATTTTAAGGTCTTTGGTTAATGCTTTTGGGTTACATTATCCAAATGGACTTGTTTTGTGAGAAAAATATAAACACAAGAGGTGTGAGTGTTATTTTCAAAACCTGAGGGAAGGTAAGTATAATTATGACAAACCTCAGGGGAGGTATGTGAAATTATCCCAAAAAAAAAGGAAGACAAAGCCTAGAGAGTTTTTAGTTTTTAGTTTTTTTTTTTATCTCTTACACCAAGTACACAAAAAACACACACTTTTTCCTACATTCATTTTCAACTTTTCACCTAGAACACCAATAACACACACCACATTCCTAGTACATCTTCAAGTCTACACCTAGAATACACACTAGTAGATCTTCAACCACACACTAGAACTTCATATTCATCTTCAAGCCTATATGTAGAATACCAAGAATACACACTAAATCTCAAGAACATCTCACACACCACACACACTACACACATTCACATTTTCTCTCACACACAAACACGCATTAGCTACTCTCTCACACAATTCACACACACTAGAACACTATCACACATACACATACACATACCACACACAATCACATATTCTTTTTCACACACATAGATAGACTCACATACACAGACACACACCAAATACACCCACAAACACTCATCATCAATCACAAACACACTTACTCACATAGAATTGAACACACACACTCAACACACAATCTTTCCCACATACTCTTACACATAAACATCAAAATCTCAAACACACACTCATACGTACATCAAACACCACCAGGCATCACCAATTAGAATCTAAACCAGTTCCAGTCAACCACCAGCAACGCTCCCCCTTTAACAATCAGTCCCAAAACACCTCCATAAACCACCTGCAGAACCTCCATCCACCACTGTTTCCCTTCACTGCCAGACAGAAACCATTGCCCAGTCCAAATTACAGCCCCATAACCAAACCCCGTACCACCAAAATCAACTAGTAGAACTTGTAACACAACCAGAAAACATAAAAACACAAAAAACCCAACAATTACCGTGTCCATAACCACCAATCAAGACCAAATTCCCAAATCTATACCTCTCCTGTCACCACCAGTACAATCCAAAGCCACAGCAAATTTCCATTTTTATTCACCAACTGATCATCTTCACCGCCTAATCATCACCATAATCACCCATTAACCACCAGTAGTTTCACCAGCAAAATTATAGACCACCAATCAACTCTAACAAGTCAAACTACCACCAGAACTCCGTGGTTATCCCCTTTTTCCTTGCAACCTCCAATTTGTCATCGCCAACAATCACAACTAGCCCCACCAGATTCGCGCCCAAAAACCTGCAAGAAAAGGCAAAAACAAACATACACAAGTTCATTTCTCCACCACCAGAACCACCACGTCCAACTCCAATCAGCCTCAGAAAATAGCACACACAACTGCCCTCCCCACTTGCAAAAGAACCAAACAAACACTATTGCCATAACCACACTCACACTAGCTCCATAAGCGCAGCAATCCTTGCCCATAATCTCCATTAACCATCAAAAAGTAGTCCCAATTCCACCTACAAGCACTCAAACAGTTATGCCACCAGTGGTTAGCAGCCTTCTCCGCCTCCATCACTAGTGCCGAAAACAACATCACAGCCGCACCAACGTCGCCAAATCCACCATCAATTTCGGCCCTCAATCACACGAACCACTTGTAACAGCCCCACCTTACCCAAAGGCACACTAAAGGGCTTAGCGGACTGTCTGCCTAACTCTCGCCAGGACTCGAGTCGAGCACTCGCTCAATACGTACACATGAATTAATGCAAAAATAAAACACATTCATAAAGAGATATATTCATAAAATTCATTTGAAGTACAAGTATTACAAAAGGTTTTACTGCACTAAAATTTACATAGCATGTATAAGAATAGCCTAAACAAGTGGCTATCAAAAGATACCAAACAAAACATGTACAATGTCCAAAATCAGCTTTTCCAGCTTTAGTATTTTGGGAAACCTGGTTAAAGAAAACAAATGAACGGGATGAGCTATAATAGCCCAGTGAGTGTCCAAGTCATGCAATCATACCAAGAATCTATTATTTTATTGAACAAAATAATTGACAAATTAAGTAGACAAGTTATGAACAATTTAATTAACAAGTAGTCAATGGCGGATACATGGCTCAACTACGGAAGCAAGCTTAACCGCAGAAGGAGCAAGTACTGATCATGTAACCATGATGTTAGAACTGAGATAATAGCTCGGGTCTTTATCAAAGGTCATGCCAGTATTATCAAGCAAGAACCCTAACCACCATTCACCTTATAACCTCCGTACAGGCCTACCACATCCAGAGAGAAATCTCAACCCTGGAGGGCCAACACACAAGAAAGTTCAATCCGGAGTTGGCCTCTTTGAGGATTCACAACTCATAAGGGAAAGAACATCACGCCCTAAAACACCCAGCACCTTATATCCTCCCAAGCCGGTCCGGGTTGACCATCCGTGAAGTAACTGGTGAAGTTAGTCACGGAAGTCTCATGCACAAGTAACACATTGGATAATGAAAGCGTGTAACACATTGCGGAATAGATGTGATAAAGTACATATCTCTCCTCAAGTAACACATGTCATAAAATAACAATTACAAGTATAGCATACTATTTCTTAATATAACATTCTCAAGTATGACAAAGCAATTCATGCATCATGCACACATAGAGACACTCACCTGAAATGCCTAAGAAAATATTTCATAATACAGGTCGCGATTCGTTTTCGGACCCTGAAATTTAAAAGAAATAATATAATGAAAGCCCAATTAAAACCCTAGTAAATTTAGTAAGAAAATTCAAGAAAATACCCCACTTATTTCTAGGGTTTAGGGTTTTCTTATTCTAAGAAAATTTAATCTATCACTAGATCATTTTCTAAAAATTCCTGCACATCAACTTCCTTAAATTGAGCATATCCTAGGTTTAAAAATCTCACTTGTCAATTTTCTTCTTTTAATTCTACCAAAATTTCGGTAGCATTTTCCCTTAAAATCGGACTAACCCAAATTTTATTCCTGCAAGAAAACAACCAACCAACCCATATCTCAACAAGTTCTACAACTTCTATGTTCAACTCAAACTCAAATTCATTCAAATCTCTACTCAAATTCAAGAGTTCTACTCCAAGAATCTTCAACCAAGTAACATATAACACATGAGATTTCAAGGTTTAAATGCCATTTACTAGTCTATCTAACCACAAGAACACTTTATCTAGCAAGTAAATCTTCAATTCTAACTAAATTCTTCAAGTAGTAACCACAAGGTTCTAGAGTTAAACTTATACAAAAGACCAAATAAAACTTGAAATTAACAAGAAAAGTTCTTAGTAGATACCTTGAACAAGCTTAGAAAGTTGCTTAGGAAGAAGAAAAGCTAAATTTCTATGGTGAAATTGCTCTAATTTTGGAGAGAAAGCTTCAAGAAGTTGAGAGAAAAATGAGAGGAAAAGAGAGAGTAAGGGAGTTCGGCCAAGGGGAAATAAAATGAAAGAGAAATTAGGTCAAAAAGTATAAAAGAAATAAAAGATTAATGGAAGAAAGTGCAACCAATCAAAGCTAGACAAAAGTCATGCTAGGGTTTAGATATTTTGACATAATAGTCACTAGTTGGTGAAATATGATTAGTGGAAATTTTAATCACTTATCACTTAATAACTAACAAGTTTTATGGCATAAATTTTTAAAGCAAAAGAGAGGAAAGAGGGGTAGGGAGTTCGGCCATGAGAGAAAGAAAAAGAGAGAGAAATAGGCTAGGAAAATAGAAAAGAAATAAAGAAAAAGGTGAGAAAAAGAATAACCAATAAAATCATAACAAGAGTCAAAGTAGGGTTTATACTTTTTAGGTATTAGTGGTCAACTTGGATTAATTTAATTGGTGGAACTCTTACTCTCTTTGTCACCTAGTAATTAGTAATATTATAGCATAAATATTAAAGCAAAAAGAGAGAGAAAATAAAAGGAGAGAGAGAGAGCCGGCCATGAGGAAGAAAAGAAGAAAGGATTTTCGGCCAAGAAGAAAAGAGAAAAGAAAGAAGAATTTTCGGCCAAGAGAAGAAGAAAAGAGAGAAGAAATTTCAGCCAAGAAAAAGAAAATAAAGTAAGAAAATAAGTGAAATTTTGAGTAAAATTGAGCTAAAATTTGAGTAGTCAAAAGACTAGAAAATAGTAGAATAAACTAATCAAAATTTAAACACTAATATAAATTAACGGTCCAATAAAATTATTCTAAATTTGGTACTTAGGTGTCCTACTTAATAATGAAAATCTTAGTTAATTAACCTAATTAACTCAAGAAATCTTCCAACTAATAAATCAAGGATTAACACTTAACCCTAAGGCCTCGTTTGGTTGGTAAGGAATCTGTGGAGGGAAAGTAATCTTTTTCCTAAAATTAAAAATTCACTGTTTGGTTCACCCCTTGTCTTAATGGGAAAGTAAAAACTTTCTTCAAATCAAGGAAAGTAGTTACACAATCCTAGGATTCTAAATCCTATGGATTTGTTGGTATTCTGATTACTTTCCCTAGTATTTTAATTAAAAAACAGGCTCAAGACGTTTTAATCCTTCCTCTCTCCTCTAAAATAAAACAATCGTCTCTTTCATCCAACAACGAAGAAATTCATACTCCCAAATTTCATCAAAATTCCACAACTCCTTCGTAATGTAATCGCTGCACATATTCCAGGTTAGGAACAAGTTCTATATTTTAATATTAAAGTTGTGTTTTTATTAATTTGCTTATATTTACTTGTTTATTTTTTAGGATTTAGGGTTAAAAAGTATCGTTGAACTAATGGATGCTTTGTTCTTGTTTTACATACATAAAGTGTGTAAAATTTTCTTTGAATTGATCTTTTCTCGGAGTTCTCTATATGAAATTATATAGGAAAATATTACTGTTTCTGCGATGATTGAATTGATTATCCTATGTCAATGATTAAAAGATGCCCATAATTTGATTTCCACACAACCGTATAGGAATCAGAAGTTCCCTGCCTTTAGAAAGAGATAAGAGGTGGTCTTTATCTACTTGTCTTCTTGGCCTAGTTTTTCGTAAACAAATAACAATGATGCAATTTTAAGATGAGAAAATATTTTTTTCTCTGAAAATTTACAAATATATCACAGGCATAAAAAATATATCTTGGTAGCATCATGTCAACGTTATCCATAAACAATGCAATGTTAACAAAAGAAAACAGTAGTGTTCGTCTAGAATTGCTTACAATTTGGTGTTCGTATGAAATTGCTTACAATTTGAACATGTAGAATTTGCATCTGGAACTTGAGAAAATTGGTTTGAAAGATAGGATGGTTGACAAAAGGGAGTGGGCAATGGTCCCCCATTGCCTTAGAACAACGACTCAAGACCATTGAAACTACTATTATATTTTAATCTGGATGTTACATTATAAATTTATGTTTTACTCTCTGGATGCTACCGTTGTGAAGGCTTTTATATGGTGGTGACTTGTATTAGTGGCAATTCATTATTGTTCATTAAAATGCATCTTCAGTTCTTTGGGATTTTCTTGGGGTGTTTCTTCAACATTGTCTTTGTCATATTTCATTCTTTTATTATTCTTTTGATTCTAGTTTTTTTAGTACTAATAATTGTATTTTATTCAAGTCAACTGTACCTAAATAATTTCTTTATGCAATGTTGTATTCTTGTTGCTCCTTTTTAAATTCAAATTGGTAGTTGTCCATGTTAAAATTTTAATTTACCTGGAAGTCAGCAAGTTTCCATGCATTGGCTTTGACATGATGGGGTTGAATTATTAGATCGAGGATACTTACAATTGAATCCCATTCTAATTGTTTCATCCACACTTTTAATCCTTCTTAGAATTCGCTTATGCTAGCTGCAGGAGAAGAGAACAATGATTTGCATTACTCTAAAGCCATAAACCACTAATCAAAACCACTAATCGCAAAGGATGGTGGATTTATGGGTACAAGCATTGAATAAAATGATTGGTTAGTGGGGAAAAAACAGTGTTCGTTAGATCCTATAGTTATTTTACTACGAAAAAAATACACCAGATTAGTTGACAGTTCAATAAAATAAAAACCATAGTCTTGGCAAGCAAGAATTTAGATAAAACTAATAAATTAAAAATAGAGAAGATATTTTTTTTCCATGAAACAAATATCATTGGTACTTGTATAGTCATTATAGTTGTGGGTAATTTATAATCATTCATTAATCTAACTAATATGCTAATGTTTAATAGAAGAAAATACCATGTACTTTATGTTTATACTTGTTAAATAACACTTCCTAAGCATGAATTGAAAAACTAGTTCGATGTGCAACATATATATATGTTCTGCTGTAATCCTTTAGTTGGAGATTTATAAACCATAAGCTATTTATTTAGTATGGTCATATACATTAGCATCTCAAGCTCACATGGGCAAGAATCACATTATCTTTTCTTTTTCTTTGTTAGTATGGTCATTCTTCGTTCATTTAATACAGGGTAAGAATACACTTCATTAGTAGTACTTTAATCATTGAATGTGATATTGTTTTTTCTTTGTTTAGCCATTCACGCATTTTTTTTTCTTTCTTTTATTTACAAGTTTTCTTTTATTAATTGATAGGTGATTGATTTAAAGAATGGCTCGACTGGATTTAGCATCCAAAAGAAAATTAATATATTTATTAATAAATATACAAATGGAACAGTTAAACATATTAAGAGTCATATTACACATTATTTCTATCATAGGGTCACATCATCATCGAAAATACTGTCTAAAAGCTCCATACTCTGTTAATGAATATGATCGATCTCGATATATTCATAGGTTAATATATGCTAGTGATACAACATGTCATTCAGAGTTACGCATGGATAGATTTACATTTAGAAAACTAGTAAATATGCTTCGAACTATTGGGCAATTAAAAGATACAAGGAATACAACTGTAGATGAACAAGTAGCAATGTTTGTATATATACTTGCACATCATGAGAAAAATCGTACAATAAAAACTGGTTTCTTACGCTCGGGAGAAACAGTTAGTAGACACTTCAATAGAGTACTATATGCAGTCCTTAGGCTTCAAGGGGAATTGCTTAAAGTGCCTAGAACCTGTCCCACTAGAATTCTACTGATGAGAGGTGGAAATGGTTTAAGGTACACAAAATCAATATTTTCATTAAATTTATTAATTATATAACATACATAATAATGATATTTTATTTTGTAGAATTGTTTAGGAGCTTTAGATGGGACTTATATAAAAGTTCGAGTACCTGAAGTTGATAAGCCCAAATATCGAAATAGAAAAGGTGACCTAGCAACAAATGTGTTAGGTGTATGTTCACCAGATATGCAATTTATTTACGTCCTTGCTGGGTGGGAAGGCTCAGCTACAGATGGGAGAGTACTTCGGGATGCATTGAGTAGAAGAAATGGATTACCAATAAGGGATGGTGAGTGAATTAATAAAAAGTGAAATATTGAAAAATAATATATAATAATAACAATTTCAATTTATTATTTTTGTTGATAATTTTTTAAAATATTTCTATTTTTTTATATTCTAGGATACTATTATCTTGTGGATGCTGGGTATACAAATGGCAAAGGATTTCTTGCGCCATTTAGAGGTCAAAAATATCACCTTAATGAATGAGGCGATAGGATATCAACCAAATACTCCGGAGGAATATTTTAATATGAAGCATTCTTCAGCTAGAAATGTCATTGAAAGATGTTTTAGGGTTGCTGAAAATACGTTGGGCGATTATTAGGAGTCCAAATTGGTACCCAATTGAGCTACAAAGTAAAATTATAACAGCATGTTGTCTTCTTCACAATCATATAAGAAGAAATATGCCTGTTGACTTAGCAGAAGCTGATTTGGATGAGCAACTAGTACATGCAGAAGAAGAGCGTACTGAGTTAGATGGTGAACCTATCACTTCAATTGAACCTTCTGAAGAATGGGCAAATTGGAGACAAACTTTAGCTAATCAAATGTTCAATTAATGGATGCAAAATAGAAACAATGGATAAATATAATGTATAATTTTCTAGTAATGTTTTCATTTGATTACTTTAGAATGATTTTAATAAAGTTGTTCAACATATTACTTTATTTGTAACTTGTTTTGTTAATTAATTTTGTTAATTAATTGGCAACAAAGTTATTTTGTAATTTAGATTGTTTTTAGTTTGAAATGATTGCTTTTCATTTACTGCATATTAATGTTACATATAGTAGGTGTAATATTTTCATTGTTTTATATGAATGCTTTATATATTTAAATATTGTAAAACGTAATATGTTCTGTATGCATTTAATTTTTATTGAATCTTTTTAAGGGTTAAAATATTGAAATAATTTTGTATTATAGACATGGAATGTAACACTGGATTTCATCGAGGCAAAGGAAGTAATCATGTTTGGACAGCTATCGAAGATCAAAATTTGGTAGAAACAATGGTTGAGTTGAAAATTAGTGGAAATTTTGATGGTGAAAATGGTAGTGGATTAAGGAAAGGGATATCAAAAAGAATTAGAAAAAATATTAGAACAAAAGTTACCAGGGACATGGTCTCAAGGAAAAGCCACATATTGAATCTCGTTGCAAGTTATTGAAAAGACAATATCATGCTGTTTATGAAGTACGACATGGCGGAAGAGTCAAGTGGCTTTGGTTGGGAATGATGAAAAAAAATGTGTTACAGCAACTGCTGATGTGTGGGATGCATATATAAAGGTAAGTGTTAATTCATCATTTTTTATTTACATGCACAATTTTTTATTAATATTTTGATAAACTTCACAAACTAATAATGTGTGTAGTTATTGTATAGTTTATTAATATTTTGATAAACTTGTATACTAATAATTTATGAAATAATTGTAGAGCCATCCAGATAACTCATTTATGAGAAACAAGTCATTTCCTTATTATGATCAATTAGCTATTGTTTGGGGACAAGATAGAGCTACCGGAAAGAATGCTGCAGCACCCGCAGATATGTTGGAGGAAATAAATAGAGAAAATGACAGGAACGAGGAGGTTGAAGAATCTGATGAAGATGATGCTGAGACTCAAAATACTCAATTACCAACTAGTGATCTTCAAGGTGAAGGCAATTCTAGAAAAACACATCGTAAGAGGAGAAGGAGTGCTGACAGTTTAGTTTCTAGTTTGGAGCGTATGACTAACGTACTAAGTGCTCACATGGATAAAAACAGTGAGCAAATGGCTAAACTTGCCGAAATGATTGTTGGTCCAGACCAACTGAAAGTTGACAACAGGCACAAGTTTAATGAAGAACTTCGAAAATTGGATGAATTGTCAGATTATGAGCGTCACACATTTGGAATGAAACTTGTGCGCGATCCAGATTTATTAGATTATTTTTTCACTATCACAGACTCCAAAAAAGAACAGTTTCTGAGGACAACTTTAAATTAGCAGTTAGTTATGAAAGAGTTGTCGTATTTATTCATTTAAATAATTTTAAAATAAATAATGTTTGACATTTTGTTTTAATGATTTAGTTTCAATAAATATTTATTATATTTTATATCTTGTATGATTAATTGTGGTTACATATGATTAGCAGCTGAATATGCCTAAAAAATACTATATTTTATTGTCAAATAATTTAACTCTAGATAAAACTTGATTTTCATTGAATCAAATGGAACAAGCAGTCTCTAATTGAATTTATTAATTACAATGGCAATAAGTATTTTAATTAAATAATAATACTAATTAACATATAATTTATTAACTTATAATTTATTAATAGTTTGCATTCTAAAATAACATTATTTAATCAGACATCTCACATATTATAATTGTAGGGGCATATTTGACTACATAGTGCAAATATACATTACATTACTTGTTACATTATAATGAACCAAACACTGTAATAGGAATCTAGAAACTTTTTCTGCTAACATTCCTAAGAGTATCCAAACATGTTAAAGGAATCATTTTTCATGGATTTAGATTCCTAGGAATCAGATTCCTCAATCACTTTACTTTCCTGACAACCAAACGAAGCCTAAATAAAAGAATGTCTCTTGTGAGTGCATTTTCTAGGGTGTTACACCAATGGCCACCAAATCCTTTCTACTTGCAGGTATATCCTTTGATTTCTCCTACAATTTCATGCAATTAACATCTAATAAGTGACAATTTTGTATAAAATTTGGTTTAAATTGTGCTGGATTGTTCATGGGTTTAAGAATTTGGAAGGTGAGTGACTAAAGAAGAACGAACATAAGAGAGAAGCAGAGGGAGAATAAAGTGAAAGAAACAGAGAGATAGTTGGAAAGAGAGATAAAGAGAAGAGAAGAAAGACCGAGAGAGAGATAAATCAAGGGGAAGAGAGAAAAAAGAGAGAACTAAGAATAGGGAGAAGCATAAACAAAGGGAGAGAAAGAGAAGACGGCGAGAAAGAAATCAAGAGAAAGAACAAAAAGCAAAAAAGGGTAATCGGTGAAGCAAAAGAAAATGGAGAAAAAAGAGGGCGAGGCAGATAGAGCAGAGAAGAAAATCACATAAGAAAAAAATGGAGCAAAAGGGGATAGTTGAGAGAAGAAATCAGAGAATGAGGGAGTGAGGGCTGGTAAAGAGAGATAGAGAGACCAGAAAGATTAGGTTTGAGAGAGAGGGTGAGTGAGATAGAGTTTTAGTGAGAATAGAGCAAAGATAGAAGGAGAGAGAAAAAGAGAACTAGAGAGAGAAAGAGTGAGCGAGAGAAGAAATTTGGATAGGCGATGGGTGCATTTTAATTTTGTTAGTTAGTACTTTAAGTTAATTTAGCAAAATGACTTATTTGATTAATTAAATTAGATTAGTTAGTTAATCAACTAATTGGATTCGGTTAGCATTTTTTGGGATATTTCATTAATGGATAGTTGTATATATTTTGGCCCCTAAAATCTTAGGTAGTATTATAGTACCACTTGCATGTTCTTGATTTCTGCAATTTAGCCCCTATTGTTTATAGATTGACCGCCCTCAACTTTATAATCCTTTCAATCACCTCCTTTGTAATTGCAAATTGCCTCCCCTAGTTTTTTTTTTCTTTCAATTATGCCTTGAATTGATTGCAATTTGCCCCACTCTTGCAGAAATTTATTGTTTTTCCCCCAAATTTACTTTAATCTGCATTTTACGCCTTTAGACTTGTGTAAAATTTCAATTTTTTGCCCCTTCATTAGTTAGAATTTTCAATTTTACACCTTAAGCTTTATGGAAATTTGTTTTTAGTCCCCTTAATTGTTAGACTTTATATTGTTACCCAGTTTGTCAATATTTATATATTTTAGGTTTTTTTTATTTATATCGAGGTACCTTGACTTGTTTGTTCATTTTAATTAGTATTTGTACCAGATTTCTCATGGAAGGTACCCCTATTTCTCGTTAATTTCTTTTATCTACCCCAATGTGCTCCTATGTGACTTTTATGCATTTTCTTCATGTTTTTCATTTTACATATTTTTTGCGTATTTATTTACTTCATGTTATTTAGTTTCAAATTTTATTATTAAATTTTCCTTATTTTTTTTGCAAAATTTTGTATTTAGCTAGCCGATGTAATAGTTCAATTACATTTTTCGCATTTTTACAAATATTTGTGTGTTTAGATAGTAAGTGTAATAGATAGGTTATTTTTACTTTTTCCCTTTAAATTGTAAATTAAATCCCCTCAGTGTAATAGTTAGAGCTTATGTGTTTTTGTGTGCTCGTGTGCTTATTTGTTTTACCGCTTTCTTTATATTTGCATCTAGATATCATGTTTGCATGTTATGTGTTCCTATATGTCTTTATATGTTTGTTTGCTTTTTTCATTCATATTTTACTATTTTAAATCGTGTTTTATGCTATTCTGTCGCCACACTAGTCCAACGTTAGTTGTGGTTTTCTTCACTTCCCTACTAGTCCAACGCTAGTGGAAAATTCCTAGAAAGGGCTAATCCAACGCTAGACTCTCAGGCTATTTTAGTGATATTTTCACACCTCATGTGCATTTCACATCATGTCACAACACATTTTTCTTTTTTAGAGTTTTCCATGTTTGCATGATTTTTTGGTATATATTTAATTATTATTATTATTATTATTATTATTATTATTATTTATTTTAGCATTTAATAATGCATGACATTTAGGTTGCATTTCACTTAAAAGTTAAGTCATTTTGTATGTTGCGACTAAAATAGTCATCTACTTACGTGGGAAACGGTGGATTGACAGGCCGTTCTCCCCTCCGTGAGTAGAAAAATATCAATCACGTATGAGTTATTTGTTCCCCATACCCGTTATACTGCATACCCACTTTCTTCGATCACTTATTACCTATATTAGTATTTTCCTTTTTTTTTTTGCACTTCATTTTGCATTCACACTCGTGACTCCTTTGAGGTCTCGACTAGGGTTTTGTAATTAATACGATAATCCCGACTAAGCCTCGAAGGAACATTTTTGACCCTCCCGATACCACAGTAGACTTAGTATTTGCTTTCATATAGACACATCCAAATGCGATAGAATCTAGGATTAATTTAGAAGAATTTGATTAAACCTCGCAACTAACCTTGGCTAGGTTGAAAGGGTGCCTTAGGCACGAGCCTTTGCCTTCCCTTTCTTTAAATGTGACTCTCGGACCTTCTTCTCTCGTTTTTTCATAAATCGGAGTCGAAAAAGGGTTTTTAAATATTTTATCTAAAAAATTTTTATTTTATTAAACGGTTTTTTGGGTGACTTGGTACACCCTAACTCAATACCAAGTGGCGACTCCATTTTTTTAAAACAAAACCCCTTTTCAAAATTAGTTGGCCAAAACTATTGCACTTTTAGTCCCCGCCTTATTTTTATTTAAAAAATACCAATTTTCCTAAATAACACCTTTTTAGTAAAAACCTTATTTTTTCTTACACACACACAATTTTTTCAAAAACTTTCTTTTCGAAAAGGGTCATCTGACCGGACCACCTTTTCGGGGCGCGACCATCACATACTGACCCGAACACCATTTTTTGGGACGCGACAAGTTATAATGCTAAAAATTATTAAAATTTAAATTAACTAAAGAGCATAATTAATTTAACTTTCACAAGAATATTAAGAATTTTAAAATTAAAAACATTAAAGTCATTGTCAGCGTAGAATCACAAACAAACAAAATAAAAATATGATATAATCTTGTACAAAGAATTAAAGGCAATTAAGTAAAATTAATATATATTTTTATTTTATTCTGACATCTAAATATGATTATGCCAAATATTGGAAAAGGAATGACATTTTGGACAGCGTATTTGATTTGATATAATAAAAATGGTTGCAACTATTGTAATTTTATTTTCTATGTTCTTGGTAACTAGAAAAACTTTTAGGATAAATAATTAAATTATTGAGAAAAATAAGAGTTATTTTTCAGTATAATACCTTATATATTCATTACAGAAGAATTTTACTATTTGTCTTTAACAAACAGCTTCTGGGCAATACATTTACTTTTATCACAGGAAACTTGTTCGAGCTATTTATAATTTACTTGTTCGAGCTCTTATAATTATTTTTCATACAATTAATAAGTGAAAGCATCTTTTGTAACAACGAAGGATTCCCAAATTTTTTGAGTAAAAATAATTCAATTAGTGTCACAAAAAATTAAAACTTATTGTTCAATGCAGTTCCTTTCGTAAACAATTAAGGAAAATTTCTGCTTTTTGTTTGTGCAAAACGGCTTGTTATTAGTATATTTACTTGGATTATTCTTTCTGCACAAAAAATGTAAAAATTTGTTTATACTAGAGAGCTTGGAAGTATCCCCCATGTGCACAATGAGAATTCTAAATTGAATAAAGGATGTGTCGTGCATCTTTTTTTTTTTTGACTTGTCGTGCATCTAAATGCACTAGGTTAGAAAAAATTGTTACACTTTCAATGTAATATATAAAATTGTTAATATTACTTAATTTATTTAAATAGAAATGGTTCAAACATTCTATGTTTTTTCATACAATTGGTAAGTGAAAAAAAATTGTTGTAGCAACAATTTTTCAAACTTTATGATTACAACAATTAAATTATGTGGTCAACAAATTAAAAGTTGATTTCAAATGTAGTAATGTTCATATTGAATGACTAGACAATGATGTTATTTAACAGTACAAAACGGTTCTTCACGATTCATTTATTTTGTTTTTAGTTAAAAATAACTCAAATTATTATGACTTAATCTGTCATACAATTGATAAGTGAAATAACTTTTGTAAAATCAAAAAAAAAAAAAATTTTTACAAGTACAAATAATTAAATTACTAATCGACAAATAAAAAACAAATTTTTTTTATTGGAATACCTTCCATATTTAATGACGATACAATTTTACCATTTAACTGTAATACTCCATCCCACATTGGTGGGAGAGAAAGAATGGTATTTATATAACATTCTAAATCATAGGATAATAATAACTTGAATTAAGCATTTTGAACTTATAGTTTGGTTCAAAAGTTATTGGTTTAATTAAGCTAGGATATTATAATTAGTATTATGACGAATTTAGTGTTGTCTTTCATGACGTTGTACAGGTCTAATGATATTGCCATGAGTATGTGACATAGCGCAGAATTTGGATTCGGTTTTAGGCCAGAACTAGTGCAAAATTTGTATTAAGCTTTGCTTCCTTACAAAAGTTTAGAAGAAGAATGAACGTGATACCTTGTGGTTTAGTGTGAGAGAAGTAATTGTATTAACACCTGGAATTACGGGCTATTGTAACTTGAATTAAAATATTAACTGGAATCCCTTTTTCCGAATTATCAAAAAAATATAAAGTTCTCACATCGAACGAGTTGGTTGTTAGGAGTCTAGTACTTAAGTTCCTGTGGCCTCTCTAAAAGTTACTATAGCTTTTGGAGAGGTTTGTGGGGGTAAAGTTTAGGTTTCTTTTCCCATTCCTCCTTTCAGTTTAGGGTAGAGTAGGTTGTATCCCAATCCTAATTTCCCGAATTGTCAAAAAAACATAAAGTTCCCACATCGAACGAGTTGGTTATTAGGGTCTAGTACTTAAGCTTCCTGTGGCCTCTCTAAAAGTTACCATGGCTTTTGGAAAGGTTTGTGGGGTAAAGTTTAGGTTCCTTTTCCCATTCCTCCTTTCAGTTTGGGTAGAGTAGGTTGTATCCCAATCCCTTTCCTCGAATTGTCAAAAAAAATATTAGAACCATGGTTTACGCTCAATATTGGGTCAAACCAGGTCCAAAAATGTTGCATTAACAGAACAAGATGCTTCTTTAAGATACATTTACCGTTTTAATATAAGAATAGTTTAAGATATTTTAATTTAATTTTGTCACATAAAAATTGTTCGACCTATTCAAATTTTCTTTTGCTTCAAGCTATTCTAATGTACTTTTTCACATAAAAATTGATGGAGCTATTCACAATTTTCTTTTCGAGATGATTGGTAGGTGGAAAAAAAAAACTCTCAAAACGTTATAAATGTATAATCTTACAAAAAATCCAAGAAAAATTTATTTTTTTTTTAGCATAGCGCCTCTAATATTAGACAAGTATAAAATTTTGTTATTTGGTAATACAAAAAAGAGTCACGTAAATGGTACATTCTCTTTTACCAAGTAAATTTTGTATGAACTATTGCAATTTTGTTTTCTGAGAGATGTTATTAGTGAAAAACCTTTCATAATACCAAAAGATTAACAAAGTTATGTTTCACAAGGAAAAATTAGTAAACTCTATAGTTATTTTATTTTCAACATTGTACGATTTCATGATTTCATGAAATGATAAGATTGACTAAAATAACCGGTTTGGCATATTAAATATTATCTTTTTAAACGATTTCATTAAATGATACGGTTGACTAAAATCACAAGTTTAGCTAAGTCAATATTATTTTTTTAATATAGTATCTTTCACATTGAATATTACTATGATTTTTCTATTTGAAAGTACAGAATGCCATCATGATGACACTATTTTGTATTTGAGATTTAAACATACAATGTTTTGCCATATTTGGGAGCATAATGCAAAATATTAGTTTAAATTAAAGAACAATAAGAGAGTAACTCATGAAAAAAGGGTAATTAAGACAGACAACCTAGACTTTTATATTAGAAATCTAAACATGTAATTCGAGCTTTAAGTCATTTACTGAAAGATCAAAATCCCGACATCATTTTCTGTCTGAAACAAAACTTTTTTCTAATAGCATGGAGAAAATCAAAGCAAGGTGGGATATCATATGGTTTCTTTGTAGATAGAATAAATTCAGGAAGGGGTTTGGCATTAATTTGGAAGGAGAATGTCAAAGTGAAGGTGGAGAGTTACTCAATTGGGCATATTGATTCAACAGTTAGAGTAGAATCGAATGACATAACTTGGCGGTTCACAGGCTTCTATGGCAATTCAGAAACAAGCCAAAGGAAACACTGTTGGAGCTTGCTTAGAAGACTTGCTGAAATTAATGACTGTCCATGGCTTTGTGCAGGAGACTTCAATGAGATTATGGATGCCAGCGAGAAATGGGGAGGTAGTCTGAGAAGCCATAGCCAGATGGCAGCCTTCAAACATGCCATAGATGATTCAGGATTATGCAATCTGGTATACCAAGGAAACCAATTCACCTGGTCCAGAGGGAAAAAGGCACACGATAAGATTTGTGAAAGATTGAATAGGTTCCTAGCTACCGCCCCTTGGAGTGAATTGTTCCCTAATGCAGTAATAGAACACCTAGCTTCATCTCACTTGGATCACATTCCAGTCATGCTGACAACAATTGGGAAGAGACCTTCTAGTAGCAAAGGAGAACAACATAGAAGGGTGTTAAGATTTGAGGAGACATGGATGTCTGATGAGTACTGCCAACGACTCATTTCTGAAAAATGGAGTACTGTGGGATAGCATTCTGTACAAAATTTCTCCTAAAAATACTAGGAATGTGCTGGTAGAACTCTCCAAATGGGGAAGGGCGCACTTTTGGAGATATCAGGACGAAGATAAAGTGTGTACAAGACAAACTGAAATCGGTGCAATGTAGGCCCAATTTGGATGAGGAAGCTGAAATAGGCTTAAGAAAAGAGCTGGACTATCTCCTGGAGCTAGAGGAAATTCATTGGAAACAAAGGATCACGGACTAGCTGGTTGTACAGAGTGGGGATCGGAAATACCTCCTTTTTTCACAAGAAAGCCTAGTCACTAGAAGGAAAGGGAACTGCTATTCATAAGCTGAAGGATGCTAATGGTCTATGGTTAGTAAAGGAAGATCAGGTAGGCTGCTCACTATTACTCAATTTTTTCAAGCAGCTATATACTAGTCAAACCACACAACTTGACTCTTGGAGTGCAGTGAGGGTCAAAAGAATTCCAAATGAATTGAGAGGAGCTCTGGAGCAAAGTTTAACGACAGATGAGATCAAAGCTTCTTTATCCAAAATGCATCCCTGGAAAGCACCAGGTCCAGATGGCTTGCAAGCTGGATTTTATCAATGTTACTGGGAAATAGTGGGAAAGGAGGTAATCGATATGGTGCTATCCTTTTTGAACGGAAATAGTACCTTGGAAGCAATAAATCATACACACGTTGTTTTGATACCTAAAGTAAAGAATCCTGAATCTATCTGTGAATATAGGCCTATTAGTCTTTGCAATATTTGCTACAAGATTATAGCAAAAACTTTAGCTACTAGGTTGCAACCGATCCTTCCCTACATTATTGATGACTCTCAAAGTGCATTCGTTCAAGGTAGATTAATCACAAATAATGTGATAGTGGCCTTTGAAACTTTCCATTGGTTGAAAAACCAAAAGAATTCCTAGTCTAAGTACTTTGGGTTGAAATTAGACATGAATAAAGCTTTTGATAGAGTTGAATGGAGTTTTTTGGAGTTCATGATGAATAGATTGGGTCTGCCACACAGATTTTGTGAGTTGGTTATGAAATGTGTTACATCTGTCTCATTCTCCATCCTTCTCAATGGACGAGTTACTGAAACGTTCCAGCCAAGTAGGGGTCTAAGGCAGAGGGACCCCTTATCCCCCTACCTCTTTATCATTGGTGCTGAAGGTTTGTCGGCATTGATTAGGAATGCAGAGAGAGAGGGTCTTTGGAGTGGGATAAGAATGGGCTGCCAAGCTCCATCAATTAGCCACTTAATTTTTGCAGATGACTGTTTAATGTTTGCTAACATGGAGGAGAGCAATATCAGGCTTATTCTACGCCTACTAGGAGAGTATGAAAGAGCCTCTAGTCAGAAGGTTAATTTGTTGAAGTCAAGGGTGTATTGTAGCAACAATTGTAACAGTCATGAGAGAATGGAGCTATCAGGAAAGCTAGGCGTCCAATTAGATGATGGGAAGGGGATGTATCTTGGTATGCCTTACATGATTGGTAGATCCAAGAAGGAAATTCTATCTTTTATCAAGGAGAAAGTTAAGAAACAGCTGAAAGGATGGAAGGAAAAGACTCTCACTCAAGCAGGCAGAGAAGTGTTGATTAAAGCAGTGGCTCAAGCAATCCCCACATGCGTAATGTCTTGTTTCAATTTAACAAAGGCTGTTTGTCAGGAAATCAAGAGCATGATTCGTGATTTTTGGTGGGGGCAGAAAAATGAAGAAAGAAAGCTTTGTTGGGTGAGTTTGGAGAACCTTTGTAAAAAGAAATCTGAAGGAGGTATAGGGTTCCGGGATTTAGAGTGCTTCAACTTAGCTATGCTTGCTAAACAAGGTTGGAGACTGTTAAACAATACTGACCCATTGGTAGCCAGAACTCTGAAAGCAAAGTACCATCCTCATTCCGATTTTAGGAAAGCAAAAGCAGGCAGGAATTCGTCTTATATTTGGAGGAGCATCTGAGAAGCCAAATGTCTTTTAGAATCAGGCTTAAGATGGAGAGTAGGGAATGGAGCTCACATTAATGTATGGGATAAGCCATGGATTCCAAGGCCTTAACTCTTTTAAGGTCTCACACCTCAATCGAGATTTATGGCCCCAAGCCACTGTTAAAGACTTAATTAACTGGGAAGCTGGTCTTTGGAACTTGCATCTGCTCCAAAATCTTTTCTTTGATTTTGAAGTAGAAATTATTCGAAATATTCCTCTAGCTCCCTAGGGGCCGAAAGATGAGTTGGTTTGGCATTATTCAAGAGATGGTTAATTCTCTGTGAAATCTGCTTATCAAGTCGCAATGAATCTTAAGAGACAAGCTCACAATTCTGGTTCGACCTCCTCATCATCTAGCACAGGTCATGTGGTTTGGAAGAAATTATGGAATCTGGATATCCCACCAAGAATTAAAACTTTTCTTTGGAGAGCAGCTACAGGCACTCTGGCTACGGGTGTCAATCTTTATAGAAGATTATGTCGTTTTGGAGTGGGGTGCTCCAGGTGTGGAGCTAATGAAGAATCTGACAAGCACGTGTTTTTGGAGTGTAATGAAGCTAAGGAGGTGTGGAAACAAATAGACAAGTTCCAGCTGAAGATCATTGACAGATTCAGCAGCTTCAAAGATTGGTTTGCTGCAAGACTGGAGGAAGAGAATCAGATAGAATGGAATTTTTTGCAGTCATATTATGGCTAATTTGGAAGTCAAGAAACGAAAGAATTTTTTTAAGGAAAAGGTAGGCAGGCGCAGCAAATTTGTAGTTATGCTTCCAGTTTCCTCCAAGAGTACAAGACAGTATATGCAAGAAGACAGGCTTCCACTTGCTATCAAAGTCAACACAACTGTGTTAATAGGTGGAAACCTCCCCCTGAAGGAATGCTGAAGATCAATATAGATGGCTCTTATACGCAAGAGGCAGCAGGCTTGGGCCTAGTGATCAGAAATCAATCTGGTGAAGTTGAAGCTGTAATGACGGAGACAATCCCTTTTTGCTTCGATGCAGCTCATGCTGAAGCCTTAGGCTTTTTGAAAGCACTTGAATTTGCTAGAGATTTTGGCATTTCACACTTTGAAATTGAAGGAGATGCACAGGAGATTATCAACAAAATAAATAGACAGCAAGAGGATCTTTCTTTGGTGGGGCACATCATCAAGGGTATCCAATCCCTTCTGAAAGAGTTTCCAGTTGTTTCGGTCAATTTTGTTCATAGGATCTAAGCACGTGAAGCTGCGAATTTAGCTCGGAATTCTATAGGCAGGAAAGTTTGGCTTTCTTGTTTTCCCAAAAATGTCATGCTGCCTGTACTACCTGACTTTTCTCGATGAAATGGATTTTATTCTTAAAAAAAAAAAAAAGAAATCTAAACATGTAACATAATCGTAATATATTACAATCTCTTACATGCCAATACATTATTGGTTTTGTAGAGTTTTCTATATTAATTTTTTTTCCTTTCTAATTTGGCAAACCAGATCAATGTCCGATTAGAGTATTATGTGTATGAACTTGTTAACTAGGCAGTTTAATGGTTTTCTGAAACTGTCAGAAGTGATTGACCCATTTAAAAATTGAATCGAGAAATTGCCGAATCGTTAAAAATTGAAATGTAACCGTCAAATAATTGTCTGGTTTAATTCTTATGTTACTAGATCGAGAAGTGTGCTGAACTAAGTTACACTAAATGCAAATGAATTTCCTAAATAATATAATCAATAGTTTCTTACAACCATGCGATTGCATACTATTTTGAATCAATTAGTTTTTAATACTATTAGTTCAATATTTCGTTAGTGGTTAATAATATAATTGACAATTCTACACTAATAATGTTCACTAGTGTGAATAAACTTTGATTACCATGAACAAATTTCGGTTTCAACATTTTAAGAATATATATTTTCAATAAAAAAGCAAATATAGTTATATAATCTAAAAATACAATTAAAAGACTTAAAAACTCTACATGTTACTTTAAAGTTATTACCATTAGTTAGAATTATAAGCTCACGATATTTTCTTGTCTATGGTAGTTAGTATTCTACGGATGCTATTTTAATAAACCAATTAAATCGCACCGAACTGTACCAACCATTATGGGTTGAACTGCCAAAAAATTGAATTCAATGATATCGTTTTGGTTTAGATTTTTTTTTTTAAATAATATTTTTCAATATTATTTACAAAATAGCTAAAACCGCTCAAACCACGCTGTGAATCCCATTCTGTTAACTAGTCTACTTCCACCTCCAAAGATAATATTAGAAGTTTGGCTAATGTGCTGTGTGTGTCACCGCAATGAAAAATGGGCGTCAAGATAAATTGGAGACGGCCTTTGGGGTTTTTTCGGATAATTCTATCAACTACCATAAACACAAGGATGAGCTTTTGTGTTCGATATATGTCTTTTCTTTGGGATTAAGACATTATGGCATTGGTTTTCAGCTTGAATTCATGTTCAACTTGGAATAATAGGTTTGATAATCTTATGCAGATGATGCTTCCTTTAAATATCAAAAAAAAAAAAGGGAGGGGAAAAAAATTCCCACAGAGAAGCTCCATATGTAAAGCTGGCAGTGATTGAAGAGGGCAGGACAAAAAGCAAGGAGTTCAAAAGGCAATGAGCTGGAAAGAAAGAAACTAAAGGTTCATAAGATAATGGAATAAATAATTAAGATATTTTTCTTTGGGTAGAGAAAAATATAATTCTAAAAACTATTATTTTATATTTTGAAACTCTCTCCCTCTCTCTCTCTCTCTCTCTCTCTCTCCTAGTCCCTCTTTCCTCTCCCCCTAACTAGCGCCCAGCTAAGGTTGTAAACGAACCGAGCTGTTCGCGAACACAGCTCGGCTCGGCTCGTGAAAGCTCGAGTTCGGCTCGTTCGTGAAGCTAAACGAGCCGAGCTCGAACACAAATTTTGGCTCGTTTATTAAACGAGCGAGCTCAAGCTCGTTCGTTTAATAAACGAACAAGAGTTCGAACATGAGATACTCGGCTCGGCTCGGCTCGGCTCGAATAACACTTTTATGCTTATTTGAACCGAGCTGTTTGCGAACAAAGCTCGACTCGGCTCGTGAAAGCTCGAGTTCGACTCGTTCGTATAACTAAACGAGCTGAGCTCGAACACAAATTTGAGCTCATTTAATAAACGAGCTCGGCTCGGCTCGGCTCGTTTATTAAATGAATACAAGCTCGAACCGACAATACTCGGCTAGTTTACAGCTCTACGCCCAGCCCCCATTACCTTCTCTATCTCCCTTTTCTCCTTCCCCTCTCATTTTTCGCTCTTCGACCTCCCCTTCCTCCTCTCCTCTTCCTCTGTCCCCCTCTTCCCCCCCTACTTCCTCTTCTTCTCCCACTCATCCTTTTTATTTCTCTCATGTTCCATCTCTCATCTCTAACCCCTCCCTCATTCTCTATCACTCATTTCTCAATTTGTGAAATGGCTACCGTCAAGATCAAGCACTTATCGTTGCACAAAAGACAAATTGTTATTAGTGAAGATATAACCTTATCTCCTTAACCACAATGGCAGTGCAAAGTACCATACCACGCTCAACCAACATAAGGGGTTGTACCCCTACGAGCGCCACAAGTCAGGCGGTTAGTTGATAGCCAGTTTCCTTCTCCTGAGTCAAAGGATAGTGCTAGCCATAAAGGCCAACAACCGCAATTTAGTTGATAGCCAGTTTCCTTCTCCTTAGTCAAAGGATAGTTCAGCAAAATTTGGTTATTAACGTGGTGTAAATCTACATAAAAATACAAATAGATATGGGTTATTCTAATGATTGTTGATTTCGTCTTCCTTTGTGTTTGCAGCATAAAAAACAACAAAGCAGACGTTCATTTTCATCGTCTGAAATTCAAATGTTTGGTACCCACTAGAAATGAACATGCTTAGGGCATTCACAATGGATTTCATTCTTTAGAGTTTAATTTATATGCCACATCATCATTCAACTATCACCTCTTTCATTACGCTCTCATTTTATTATGAATTATACTCTACAGAGTATGATAACATAGATCCACAATCAAATCAAACATTTATTTTAATAATTTAATATTCATATCCCATAATAAAATATATTTATTTTCTAAAAAATGATTTCCTTATTTTTGAAAATTAATTTATTAACTTTTATTGAAATTTTTTATTTTCTAAAAAAATTAATAATTTGTTACTTTCAATAAAATATATTTTACTGTCTCTAAAAAATAATGCGTTGTTATTTAAAAAAAAATACAATTAGGTATTTATTAAACAAATACTTTACACCTCAAATTTAAAAATATCATAATCATCATAACTTAATTAATAATACTTTATCTAATTAATTTAACTCCATGACATAATATTGCATAATTTAAAACAAATAAAATACAAGTAATAATATAATAAATACTAATTTTCATTGTCATTGCCTCCAAACAATTCTCAAATATGCTTGACCCAATTCAATCAAAGTTGATGATGTACTTCATGATCACATAGTTTCGCGTTCGTGTGAAGGTAATGTTGAAAATCTTGGATGGAACCTTGATTTTTCCAAATTTGTCCAAATAACCATTGCAAAACAAGTGCACCGTTGGCAGCAATAAAGAATGGGATAGGTGGGCCAAATTTCAGCTTTTTTCACTTCGTTATTCGTTCTCATACGGTTGATGTGTGTAGTGGACATGATTCACCGCAGCGGATATATTTTTATATAGACTCGGTTCACGATTCTACTTATAGATCTCGTGGTCTAAAATAGAGCTATATAAGTATTCTTACATTACTTTACATTATTTTCTTACATCAACATGCATCATTATGCTTACGTGCCACTTTTTTATATCACTAGAACCACAGATAAGGCTGTAGACTCGATCCATGTAAGAATTCTCCCTACAATGGCATCTGGTTTCAATAGAGGGGTGTAATGGAGGCTATTGCACCCTCCATCACTCCCATTGTCATTGTAGGTGCTTTTATATTGGATTTCTATAGGTAATCATTAGCCGAATGGTTTTCATTTCTAACAAGTTGAACACGTTTGTAATTGTCTAGTATTTTTGTGTAATTTTTTAGCATCGTGGTGTAACTAATTTTCACGCGAAACAACATCGTTTTTAGACCCAAGGCTTTGCTAGTTCAATCTAGTTCATTTATTTTTACCGTTTTGATTTGGACCGTGAATTTGTACCAAATGACATTTGTGAAGTAAGACAATATCTTAAAATTCCTCAAAAATTTTGATAGAACATGCACAGAGTAGATAGGGTCCAGTCATGGCAAGGTTCAGGCCTAAAAAATGCATGCTCATATCCAATTTTTCATTTCCAATAAAATTATTTTATTTTGAGATAATTTTTTGCAATCCAAACGATTTTATAAAATAATTATTGCAATCTAAATATTTTTTTATTATTTTAAATAGTCAATGTAGTAAAAAAATAATGACAAGATAATATTTGAATATTATTCTAAATAATGGTGTCCAAACGGGGTTATTTTTTTTAAGTTTTATTCCTAAATATTAGGCTGATGCTATAAAGCAAAACTAATTCTTTATGAACTTATTTGCAACAAATAGAAGCTACAAGCTTTTATATTCATTTTGCAATAGGATATTTCCATCATATTGTGTCATTCGTCAAAGGAATTATGGAAGTAGGGGAAGTTACATTGCTATCCATTCATTAGTGTTCTTAGTAAATTTACACTCTTTTACGTGCCGTTTCATTTATTGATAGTGTTTTGTCAATGATATTGATTGATGAATAGGTTGCAACATTATCTATAGGTAATTCAGCAGTGCAAATCCGATTTATAGTTTTGTAAAATCGTGCGCTTTATAATTTTATACAAGTCGAGATTAGTGGTGGGCAAAAATAATTGAACAATTGAAAAACTACAAAAATGGTATATTTTGAACAAAAAAATGAGGGTAATCGAACCGAATTCGAAAAATTGTTAGGTTAACCGAACCTCATTTGTAAAAGTAGTTCCAATTCCGGGTATCAATTATTAAAAACCGCGGTTAACTGAACTGGTTCACATATATGTCTTAGAAGTTAATATTCGTGAATATTATAGAGAAATTAAGAAGTATTAAATCATTCATTTTCAAGTTTAAGATAACTCAAAAGCTTAAATATCATATTAGACTTTTCTTTCCATTAAATTTTTTATTTGTATACTATTATTTGTTTTTATACTCCAGTTATCATATACTTTCTTAATATTAAATAAAAAATTACTTTCATAAAACTTATATATGGAATATGAAAAATAACCTAAGATTTTTTACTCATATTGTGAAAATATTTATTTCTAACTTTTTTAATTTTAAAAAGAGGGATGTTCTAATTTTTCAAAGTAATTGAAATTGTATAGCTAGTTTTTTTATTTAAACAAGTATTTATGTTGTAATATTTTTTTTTATCTATTTTGTCAAATTAACTTAATACTATAATGTTTCGGTTATCTGCAGTATCCAACCCTCTTTAATAGGGTAACTGTTAAGCAGTTAACCGACGAATGAGGGTTGGATATGGTTAGCAAATTAAGTGATTAGGTACAAGTGGTTCCGATTAAGATATTAAGTGAATGGACTGATTAACCGGTCCAAGCCCACCCCTAGTCGAGACCAGTGATGCTAAAATCCCAAAAAACTCAACACCTAAAGTCAATTTTGGTTTCGAGCATTGTGACTGGGAAACTTCATTAATGGCAGTAATTGGGGGTGATGATGTTTGTGGCTGTGGTAGTGGAACATGTGGAAAGGTATAAATTTAAAAACACATTGATTTTGCTATTATTAAATTCTTTTTAATCAGACTAGAAGTCTAGGATACCAAATTCATGAGATTAGGCTAATATGCTGCAACTTGATAATTACAGGTGGCAAAGTACTTCAATTGAAAACAAGGGGAAACAGCAAATTGATGATGGTGGTGGAAGTTGTTGTTATTATTCTTTTTTTTTTTCTGTTTCTATTATTATTTATTTTCTCTCTTTTTTTTTTTCTTTTGGTTGTTGTTTGTGTTTTGTGTGTGTGTTTTGGGGGGGGCGGGGGTTGGGAGAGGGGAGCACAGGGTTTAAGAAATAAGAAATCTTAATTTTAACCAACCCCCTCTTATCACTTAATAAAAGGAATAGAATTATTGACATCCACATTGCTGAATTATTGCCAATCGCTTAACTTGATTACGCTAGGCAATTATTAACTTTGTTTGCTTTTCCCTAGCTCTTCGTCGGTTGAAATAAAATCACACATAAATTTTCTACATTGGTAATGCAATCCCATTATTTTCATAAAAGCACAAAATTCACCTGTAATTAATTTCAGTTTCAACTATTTTGTTTCAGTTGCAGGATATTTTTACAAAATGGTCATTTTAAAATTGTTATTAGTGACTAATTTTATGCACATATTCTTCTTTGCACTGTCAATATAAACTCTATTTACATTAAAATGATTCACCGTATTGCGCCATCTCATCAGTGAACCATTTAACTTCGGTAACATGTTGAATCACAAGAAATGCAAATGAAACTAATGCTGAATGACAAGAAGTACAAATGAAACTATGTAGTCGCAACTCTGCTTCTAATCCTATTCTGGAAAGCAAGACACAGTCAAGAAGAAATCACAATCCAAATTTAAAAGGAGTCAGTGCAAGTATAATTTCATGCATTGCCATTTTCATGTCTAGGACAAAACTGATTTTAACCAGCAAAATATGTAAAGAGTTGCATGGTTCTATTTAAAACAACTCTAGACGTGGAAAACTGGATTAATTATAGCTTGATGGTTTATTTTTATTGGAAATCAAAACCAATAGTAGATTATTGATTGATTTGTTTAGTGCGAGTTTCTAATTGAGTACTAACAATATAAGACTATTGAGTAGCAAATATTAAAGAGCAATTATTATAAACCAAAGCTCAGCATTACTTTCTCGGATTCTCAAAATGTACAAATCACACAAGTGTGACTGTAGTTTCAAATTTCTTTTTCCATATACAAAATTTTCCTTGTGTATGTAGATAATGCATTGTATTGCATGCTAAACTGATTGTTGAGAACATACAAAGAGATGGAAAATGAGATTCTGCTACTAGCCAGAACTCAACTTTTGCATCACATATTAGAGATACTCAAGAATTCAATGACCAATCATAGCTCTGGTAAACAATATTTACAGGGCCACCATCACCTAAAAGATGGGTCAAAAGACCTGCCTTAGTGGCATCTAGGTAATTTATTATCCACTTCAGGATATCCTTTTCTTGACCAAAATCCGCACTGTACCTGCAGAAGATAGAAATTCACATCACAGCTAAAAACAATTCTGCAGTATTTCCATTATTGCAATCCAAATAGATGAGAGAGCAATTCCAGATATACATGCCCATTTGTTCTAATACAAGGACGTCGACCAGTTGATTAACCAGGTATAATGGCTAGGCTTGTCAAACAAAAATATTGTTCTCTCAGTATAATAAGTATAAAATTATAACTGATAGATGTGAGAGAGTAACCCGAAATATTTGATCCCTCCCCGTTGCTAGGAAAACTAGCACGCAACTAATAAATTTTATGACATTGCCATAAGTTGACAAGAGCAAGAAATCCAGATATTGATCACTCACCATTTGATAATTCGAGTAAGGTAAACAGTCCTCTTGGCAAGATCAACCTGCATTGCATCATCCCTTTGGAAAAACTCTCTGGCAGCATATCTTAACTCGGATTCAACACCATGAGGAGTGAAAAATTTTACGGCTGGACTTGATCTTGTACCATTACACAGGCCAAAATGACTCAATGGATTGACTTTTGGGAGCACAAGCTGATAAGCGATAAGTGCAAAAACGAAAATCAAGTGAGTCTTCTTATTGTTTATTTCTCAGGAGTGGAGTCCAAATTTCTTTTTATGGTCCAATCTTGCATCATTTACCAATTAACTTGAGAAAGCTGATAACTTAAGTAACTTTTCTCAACAACCTGGGTTATTAGGAAAATTTTGTTTCACTGGAAAGAGTGAAATTACATTGTATCATTTAATTTCCTAGTAAAATGCATTTTCCCTCGTTTTTGCTAAGGAAGCAGTCTCTCTAAGCAACCAGAGATAAAGTGGAAAAAATAATGTTGCTCAGGACAAGAAATGCAGAAGGATTGTCCTATAATTGGTATGCTAGTAAAAGAACATGAAGTCTAGCTGTTTCTCTAAAATGAGCATACCTATCAATTATGGCAAAATACTTAGGTTAATGAAGTCTCAAGTTTAAGACACAGGAAGATAGTTGAAATATTAGAATCTGAGTTTTCTCCAGATTTCATGTTCTTCAATTGACAAACACACAAGTTCAATTACCTCCAGGCGTTTGTCTCCACCACCAAAGGGTTTGGTAAGAGAGAAAGGTGCTCTCCGATTGCTTCTAAGAATCCCATTTTTTATTGCTGTAAGGGAATAGGAGACTCCGCCCACAACATACAGGAAATCAGAAAAAAATGCCATTCTATCAATCATTCCTCCAGGATGACCAATCCTAATAACTGCATGTATTGCCATGGCATTGTAAAGGTTCAGAAAGAATGCCAACTTCTCTTCTGCTGGAAGTGTCAGGATGTTCACTCTTTGGAGATCTTGCACTAAATTGATGTATCTTCAATTCCAAAACAAATATAATAAGCACAAAAACATATTGATAATTTGTGATTTCAGATTACACTGGAAAGATAATGAAATTACAGCAGTAAGAAAATAGCAATGTAATTTTGGTTCTCAAATTCCTTAAGCTTGTACGGATGTACTACCACCTGTAACAGAAAATAAGGATGTGATAACCCCTTGAATCATTTTTTGTTATACTGTCAAACAAGCCCTGACACTGTCAATCAGCAGGACAATGCTAATCATCGTGCCAAATGCATAATGATGTGCAATAGATGTCAAATAATAAGTTCAACACTCAGTTCCACTTCTCATACTATTTTGCTATGTTATACTCAGGTACAGGAGTCCTTTAAGCACGGGCATTCTTGTGCAAAATCAGGAATCTGACATGGGTATGCTATGACAAAATGAAGAGTGTAACATAGCTATTTTGACAAGGAACTGGTTCAAAACTAGGATAATAGGTAAAATTTGATAGCAGTTCTCTTTTCCAAGAAGCCGTTTACAGAATAATTCTCGCTAACAATAGCATTTGACATTTACAATGACTAGTACTTGAAGCTATGAGGGAAACAAAGTGGAGATCAGAGATGTAGATTTTTGTTCTATTTAAGGATAATGCTAAAAAGGATCGAAGCATAGTTGTGCTTTATTGAAAAAAAAAAAGTTTCAGTTCCATTTTAGATTTTGGCACTTTAGCAGCTAAAAAGATACTAGGAGACAGGATTTCATCAATAATTTCCATAGTATTTCGTCAGTACTGGCTCTTAAATTTGAACAGAAGTTTCATGGCAGATTCTGAAAATTTTGACACAGAAAATAAAAGGAAAAAAATGGGGAAAAAAAAGTGTGCAAAAAGCTTTTAATTCCTAGATTAAGAACTCTTTTTTCTTGTTTTTGGGCCCTGAACTTTGGGAGTGAAATTTTGGTTGCAAAGACTGGTGTATATTATCGATTTGAGCTTTGAATAAAGAAACAAATAACTATTCCAATGCAACAATCACTTTGAGCCACAGGCAAAGCAGGATGGCTGAATGCACCCCTACTTTTGTAGTCCGAGAATATTGTCCTTAGGGCAATCTTTTTACAATGACAGAGAAAATTAAGTGGTATCAAAAAACACAAAAGAGCTAGTAATAACTATTTTGAGTTTAAAGATTTCTCTGATTTCAAATGGTTAAGTATTTGTCTAATAAACTAAGCAGGAAAGGAGAATATTCTGAACAAGTGATGTTCGATAGAAGTTTCACTCAACAGATGAAATTACTCGATCCAAATAGAACTTGGACAAAATTTGAATTTTAAACCCCCCACCCCCCCAAAAAAAAAGAAAAAGAAAATGTCGTGCTTTCAAATGGGGAAATAGAGTGGTATTGGCAGCAACTCCAGAACTCAAACTATACATGAATAAATAGGGATCAGCAAAGAAATCTTAGCCGTATTGATTTTTTAAAAGAATTTGGTGTCCATACAGGAACATTTATGCATAGCAGCATGCATATTTAAAGATTATAACAAAAACAAGTGATGACAATTGATGCTGATCCTGACTGAAACAGGTGAGTTGTATGAGGCGAAAAGAAAGAAGATTCTGGAGATGTTGATTTCCCTTGGTTGTTTACATATATATAAAAGCAAACCTCTAAAGACTGGAAATGGCACCACATAGTGTGTATTTAATAAAATGCTTGAGCATATCTTACCTGCGGAATTCTTCACTTTGGCTGATGCTTGCATAATCAAGGTGTCGACGATCATCAGACGCATAAGCCTCTAGAATTGCTGACATTATCCTCATCAGCCTCTGGCTTAGGAAGGTGGCAGCCTTTGGCTCACTGTCATTTGTTACTCCTCGGAAATTGTAGCATTTAGGAATGAAAGTCTCATGCTCAAGGAAACGATAGAAGTGGTTACCATCCTCAAATTCATTTTCCCTGTTAAGTGTAATTAGAAAATGTTTGTCTATCATATCAAATACATTATACAATTTAGTCTACCATCATTTTGAAAAGATCACAGGCATATTCTTACCCAAAAACGTGATGAATGAAGTGCTTCTGTGCAAGTTTCTTCCCAATCTCAACCGCCTAAATAAATTCAATAAGAATATCATTCTAGATTGTTCTAATGTTTTACAGTATTAAGATGAAACAATAGACAATCCACAAAATCACAGCCATGTTAAACAGAAAAATAATGGATGTTCAATGATGTTTTGTGTGCTTTCTGTAACTCAATAACCAACTCTTTTTGTGTGCTTTCCGTAACACAATAACCAACTTTGTTATTTTTTACCATGATATATGCCATGTTAGCCATGTGCTTGTGTTCATTCTAACACCATAACCAACTTTATTATCTTTGATTGTGATATATGCCATATTTTCTATCAGGGAGTCAATACAGCAGAATAATTCCAGAAACTTTTTCCTTGCCACAACCTATCGTCATATCGCCACTCACAAGTTCCTTACAAGTTGAATTATAAATCAAGTAAATCTGACTTTGAAGACAAATTTTACATTCTTTTGTAGATAAAGTGGACACAAGGTCTTTTCTGTATCTGGTGGAGGTACAGAAGGCCAATACTATGATTGCATTGTTCAACATAACAAGAAGACAGAGTACTATTCAACTTCTTTGTAAGGACAGAAATTTAGAGTTCGTCCAAACTCAACACATGGATGAGATAATCACATCTAAAAATGGATTATTTGATCAATGGAAAAAACGCAACAGAAAAAGGAAAGTTTATATTTAAAGTTGATATGCAAGCATTTAGCTGTCAACTAGAGGCAGTAACAGTTTGGATTACAAATGGAAATTATTTACAAAGTTAATGTGGAAACTTAAGTTTTGCACCAGTAATTTTCAGAAAGAGAGTTCATATTTGTCAGTTATATGTCTTCGAATGAATTCAACTTATGCTTCACCTGAAGGAATATTAGGGTATTGGGAACGGGAAAAAGTACAATGAAATTAACTAGTGACAGAAACTTTTGTAGGCCGAAAAAGGCAAATTTTTTATTACCAGAGAATTCTATGAGAAAGAAATCACGTGTTCCGTGTCATATCCCAGTACAAAAACTAAATAATTAGAAGGAAAATGGAAGAAACAAGTAACTGCCCTGAGCATTTTCAACCGAAATTGCAGCACATAATGATAGCTACAATGCGGAGCAAGGCAAAAGTTAGTTTTTTCATTCAAAGTAGTGCCAAAATAATAATAATAATAATGGTTCCAACAAACTATATTTGTTGTCATCAGAATGTTATAAAAAAATCTTTACCTTAAAAACATTGAAAGCTAACCAAAAAATTAATTTTAATTTGCATTAAGTACCCATTGTTTAACCAAGATAGAAAAAATGGCCAGTGATATCTATAAGGAAACAAGTTGTGATCCATGGAACAAATTCAAGGGTGATGAAGATGCTAACAAACCAAGATACTAATGACTCTAAAACTGCAACCATACTGAAGAACGTCTTCTACCTTAGCTCAAATTTTGAATTATGCCATTTTCAGCAATCAGTAGTGAATTAAATACACTATCTAAAAAGGTTGCTAAATTTGCGACAGATTTGAAGGAAGCAGTGGTTTGGGGAAAATGCTTTCCCAGGTGGATAAGTGAACGTCCACTTTGTAACTCGGGGTAGTGTCCCCTTTTGTATATTTTGTTCAGCAATAGCGATACAAATGTTAAATGTTTTGACCAAAAAAAAAAGATACCTATAAGGAAACAAAGTACTTACTTTAAGAAATGGTAAACATTATTTTATGAAGTGCAATGTGATTCAAACAAACTAGAACAATTAGTTTGTACTTGAGCAATTTAAAGATTTAAAGTTTGTTTTTGCTTGCATTGAGCTTTTGAGAAATTTGGATTTTCTTTGAAAATTTTGCATCAATATCTCCTCAACAACATGATATTTTACAGGACAAATAGAAAATATTGTACTTTTGAAGATATTTCCAAATAAACAATTACAAATATGCCAAAAATACTTTTAATATTTTAGAAATTTCAAGAATCAGTTAATGGATTGTAGAAAAGGAAATGTCATCTTGGAGGAAGAACAAATCCTGAGATCAAGATAACAGAAAATGTGTGGACTCCAAAGTAATAATATGAACAGCTTCCACTACTTTTATAAAAGATCAGGACCCAGCTTAAAATTCTTTGTTCTTATTTCATTGATTTCTATCTATGCAATTCCAAGCTTCCAATTACAAGAAATATATCGGAAACTTGGGTTAAATCAAGGGATTCAGGGAAGTGTGCACGCACGCATATTTATTCTTAAAGGATGAATAGCAAAGGCCAGTTTCTTTCTGCCTTATCTTCAAATAAAACCAAAGGGAAAGAGAACATCATCAAGTTCATTCTTATGTAGCAATTCTAATTAGCAGGGCTGATAGCTTGAAGAAAATGAAGAGAAGAAAAAGAGAGAAAATTATTATATGAAACATAAAACTAATGTCAGAATTTGATGTTCCCATTTTTAAATAGCAATATGGCTAATAAATTTGATGATCCCACGTATTGCCTTTTGAAGAGAATGTAATCACATTAAAATCTTTTTGTTTACCTCCACCGACCTTTGCTAATTCGAACGGGACCGTGAAATGTCTTACCGGCTAATGTCAATCAATTCAAATTAGCCAAAGTCCCGACACAAAAGATCAAACTTTCCCCCTAAATTCAGACCAAAGAACAAGGATTTGAAAAATTCGAATTCTGATATTTTTAAAAAATAAAAATATCAATACCAATTTGACCACCTAATTGGCTTTCTAATGTTTATCGATTTTGACCAACTTTAACAATAGGAATTTTACCATTAATGCAAACCAGCTCTTAGAATAATACTGAGTGGGAAATGTCAAAAGCCTTAATCGCAGCATGTTTAACACTACTAATACCCATGATTAATTAGGTGTATTATTAACCTATCCCCTTTGATTTCCTGAGAATTCTATCTTAAGAAACTACCTCAATGAATGCTCATGATGCATTTACTTTCTTGTTACTTTAGATGCGCCAGTTGCTTATGCCTCGGATGCTATATCGATTCTAGAACTGGATTAAGTACTATTAGTGGATATTAAACAGACCAAATTACCAACTAGCTTTTTAATGATATAATCATATAGCTAGATCCAATCCCAAACTGATGCTTGTGAATCTTCACTTTCTTGTTTTTCTATAGATGCTTTTTAATGATATAATCATAGCTAGATCCAATCTCAAACTAATATTTGTAAATCTTCACTTTCTTGTTTTTCTGTAGATACACATTTGCTTATGCCTAGTATGCTGGGCCAACTCTCGAACTGGATCCGAATGCAATTCAGATTCAGATGCAATTTTTTCTAACCCAGTAAGGTTTAACAATTAGTCCTTGGATCTATATTCATATTTCAATCCATCATTTCTCATTTTTACATATTATATGTGTTTTTTCTTTTTTTCAAAATTTCAGCTTTTTAACATTAATTATTACTTTTTATCATACATATTCTTTGTTTAAGAAATCACGTAATGCACAAACTATATGCGACATTTGCATGTCATAGTTGTGACATACATACATACATACATACGTACGTACGTGCGTACGTACGTACATATATATATATATATATATATATATATATATATAGTTGTAGGATTCCAATTGAATTATATTTTTCAAATTCTTGTTTAAACCTGAGCAATGGAACTGTTTATATAGTAGACTCTATAACATTGACAGATAAAATATTTTGAAGCTTAGTATTCCTTACCCTGGACAAAAAAAAAAATTTAACTCGAGATGCAGCAAGTTCCCGAGTTCATTTATTTTATCTTCATAAAAAAAAAAAAAAAAAAAAAGTCAACTAAGCGCACTGATTTCAAAACCGTGTGGCGTAATTATCATTAGCCACTTAGGGCCAGCACGAGATTTGTGGGTCGGCGCCAAACAGGCTAAAGTATGAAGAAGCCCATAAGCGGAAAGAGTTGACATGCAACATGGGACCACTACTGAAAGCAAACTTTTTATCCACTTTATTTTTTGTGGGAAAAATCAACAGAATTCTTTTATTGAATTTACAAATTTTGCAGAAATTTATTTAGTGCTAATTTTTTTTATGCTGAAATTTATCTGAAAGTTTCTAAAATTTTTTTATTTCCAGTTTTTTCTTTTCACGTAACTTTTTGTAATTTTCAATACGGTAAATGATTCAAAAATGCTTTTTTTTTTTAGGGAGATGATTCTAAAACTTATCCCCATACAGTATTTCATACACCCAAATGTTTTTCTTGAAGGTTATCAAATATCCCTTATCTATTATATAAGCTTATATAACAAAAGAAAATTCAAACTGTTTAAAATCGGATCCCCTAAAAAGAGCTCCGAAAACTTGTTTACTTTCCAAATTTAAATGTTCATTATCATTCCCAAATTTACAATTCATAAAGGGTTCGTTTGGATTGGCTAATTTGGACAGATTTTGATTGCAGATACTCTATCTAATTTCGTTAGTTGTTTCGATTTCTAACATCGAGATAGCTGAATTTGAAATTCACTAGCTTGTTTACAATTAAATTTAAAAGAGTTTAAAATTGATGGCCATTTCAAATCATTTCATTTTCAAATTTATTCATTTAAAGTCCTTTTTTTTTTTTTTTAAATCCAAAATCTATTGATCCAAACGTACCTTAAAACACTAATCCTTTTTTAAACCCAAAATATATTGATCTAAAACGTACCTTAAAACACTATCTCATTGAGCAATTATACAAAACCTCATTCATTTAAAATCCTTCCTCCAATCGAAATCCATCAATCCAAACGTACTTTAAAACTCTCTCTCGTTGTGTTACCATACCATAACCAAACTAGAGTCATCCACTCAAGTTTTTGGCTAAAGATTTGCAGACTAAAATTTTCCCCCTCACTAAATTATCTATCAAGGCTCCAAAATTAAGAGTTCCAATCCAAGTCTATGTACCGTATCTATCATTTGTGGGCACGGCTAATTAAAAGGGGGAAAGAAAAAGTTTCCCTAGTCAATTTTCAATTACATTTTGAAAAGGTCTCAGTTTCTCACTTGTCAAGTTGGCTACATCGGAGATCACGGAACTCCTCCCTTAACGTCATGACTTGACATTCTAACATAAAACTAATCAAATTTCCAATATGACTTTGGCCTTTATTTAACCGAAGGAGACGTCTGTTGCTTTCAGCTATCGTAACCGTGAAAGGCCACGTTTGTCTCGGCAAGATTTTTGCTAGGTCAAAGATAATTCTACACTTTTTTTTTTTCCCCCTCTTGTTGTTTTAATTAATTGAATGATTGAACCTGACTTCATGCTCTAATATTTGTCAAACTCACATTGATTGCCAACAGATAAATTCTTAACCGAACTGATTAGAGAAGCAATGGTTTACGAAATTAACAAGTCAGCATTGTCTCGTCCTATAGTTAAAATCAAAACTGAAACATTTGATGTGGGACCAAATTTTGTTTACTCAAAACAAATGTAGAAGAAGCTTCTTTCCCATCAATTCCTAAAATCAATCAAACCGGCAGAGAGCCCACAGAAAAATTTTAAAAATGAAAGAAATTTTTTTTTTTTTTGAATGCCCCAAATCCTAATATTGAGCTGAAAATTGGAGTGAAAAACTAACCGATAAATAAACCTCCATAGGCAACAAATGAAACTACACAATAAATAAATAACCCGACAAAATGATGAACCGTGTTATGCTGGGACAAAAATTTTACTGTAGTATATGATTATGAATAGTACCAAAAAGTTAGTACCATAGGCATCAATGAATACATAGGGCTGATGCCGCATGGTCGATATTATTAGTGTTGGCTCTTCCTGTTAGATATGTGTGACTAGACACGTTCTTTCAATTAATATATGCTTACATGCTTTTCAATATATATATATATATATATATATATATATATATATCTGTGTGTATGCTTCAATGGAAAGAGAATATTTTTCAAAAATAGTATATTCATACTTGATGATGAAAAGAGAAAATTATTTATTTTTAGCTAAAATTCGTGAGTGAAATCTGACTATTTAAATAGAAAAATAGTTTTTTTTTTTTTGGTGTTATTATTGCGGTGATTTTGTTGGGTTGCCTAGAATAGAGCAACAAAATTATGAAGTCTATAGAATAACAATGATTGTTCCAAAAAAAATTACTATAATAATGATTTACGCCATCTGTTGAAATTTCATTTTCATTTAATATTGATTTTAGATGTGCATAGGGTTCCTAGATTTATTTTGACCTCTATGTCTTTCTTCTTACTATTTTTTGTGGTCTTGGTTTTGCCATAATTTAGCAATTTTCAGGACTCCAAATTTTAATTCTTTATTGGATTTAATAACGGCTTTTAACAATGATGAAATTTGAAGTTTTCATTATTATTCATCATGCTTTTGATTATTACTTTAAAAAAAAAATCATGTATGAACAACCTAACCTTAAACTAAGATTTCAATTTTCAACTTATAAATAATCTGACATCAAATTTCTTTATAAAGAGTATAAAAGAAATCTATTAAATTAAGAACAAATAAATAGTTGTGACTAAAAATCATATTCGACCAAAAAAGGAACTAAAAGTCATAAATTTTTTTAAATTGCAAAAAAAAAAAAAAGATTTGTAGGAAAGTTGTTCAAAAAATGGAATGGTCATTTTTCAAATTAATCATAATGAAAGGTGTTTTGGAAGAAAGTATACGTGCTTTCTGAAAAATAGATAGATAGATTATTCGACTTTTATATTAAATAGCGAAAAAACAAAAAATAAAAGTACCTCGTACAAAATAAATCGTATTTAAGTCAAAATGAGCATGACCTAGAAAACATAAATTAAAAGTATTCCAATACAAGATGCTGTTAGTGGTTGTAGGTTGGTATGTTACTTTATGCAATTAATTAATTAATTAATTAATAATTAAGATAGATATGATTTGGTCAACACCTCGCAACCGTCTGAATCTTCAACCCAACAAACTTAACAGAACTATAGTACTTTAAAAAAAAAAAAAAAAAGGAGCCCAAAACATCGCCCATCACGCAGCTGAAACGGCAAAAAAAAAAAAACAAAAGCTTATACCTAACCTGGGCGGACCTTAATTAATGGTGTTGGACGTTTAAGCACTGGATTGGTCAACTAATTTCGGTTCAACTAGCAATAATCTCAAGAGTAATGCCACATTACTTTTAACCCATTCTTTAATTTCTTTTTTCTTCCTTTTTATGTTCAAGTACTGTTTAAAAGCACCATAGAGATAAGTTTGACCAAACCAGTTGATTCTTGATTTCAACGAAATATTTGTTTTCACAAAACTCTTTTTCTATTCAACACTAAGAATCGGCTCTCTTCAAAAAAAAAACACTAAGAATCGGCTAAAAACTATGGTGACTCTATGTCGCTATTAACTGTCAATAATTTTAGTTGTAAATTTTTATTATTTTTTTACAAAAAATTATTTTTTTTATAATTCCTTATTACCACAATATTTCTGTGTTTGCTGTTAAAGAAAACAAAGGAAAGTATCAACTGAATTAGTTAATGCATTATTTAGTTAATTAAGGATATGAAATTTTATTTCTTAAATTCCAACTTGCTTGATCACATTCCATTATTAAATTAGTTTCTACAAGTTACATTATCAGTCCAAAACTAACTAGTTAAAAGTGTCTCTCGTAACTAATAATTTCAAATCAATTTATTATGTAGATTTGATTTATGTAAATCTCTTATTTACTTCAAATACAAATGCATCAAAACTTACCCCTTCTAAAAATCTACAAGCAATAAAAACTACTACTATTTTAACTAAAAAAAGAGGTAAATTTTTTGTGTAATGCTTTTATTGTTTCCTATAACACCCTTAAATCATGCTATGATTATTTAACACTTAAAACCAGCCAATATTAACTTTTAATTCCCATATCCTTTTTACTTTCATTTTCATTTTGGTTTCTTTTTGTGAATTAAAATTTGTTAATGTACACATATGATTGTGCCACTAGTTAACTACAAGTAGACTATGTTTATATATATATATATATATATATATATATATATATATATGTATGTATGTATGTATATTATGTATAAAATGAAAAAAAAAATTAAAGCAAAAACTAACGTTAACGCACCTTTCTTCTCCCGCAGTCCAAGTGGTGAATCAAGACCTCCACAAGCTCACCACCTGAGAAACAATTCTTTACTATTTTCATCTTCATCAAACGGTCCTGAATCGGCAATCTCTGCCGTAAAACCCTAACTATCCTCACCATCTCGTCCTCCTGCTCCTCCTCCTCCGGGTCATCAAAGCCGTACACCGGCGGCTCCGGGGCTTCCGGCGGACACTTTCCGGCCAACATTTCCTCCATTTTCTTGTCCAAAATCCCACTGTTCCTCATCGAATTCAACGCTACCAATCCCCCAAATAACTTCTCGTTGAAAAATATTTGGGGCACTGTTGCATTTCCCGTCCTCTCGATCAGTTCCTTCTCCCTCGCCGGAAACACGTCGATGTTTATCTCGACGAAATTAAGGTTTCTCGAACGTAAAAATGATCGAACTGCGGTGCAATCTCTGCAGTTCGATCTCGAAAAGAAACTAATTCTTCCCAATAATTTCTTCCCTTCAATCGCGGGTTTAAAATTCACGATTACTTTCAAACCGGAAAGATTAATCTCCGTCACGTAGGGTTCCGATTTAACTCCGTGGTCCGTCGCCGGTGCCGGAACGGAGTTGTTTTCTTTCAAGGACGAAATACGCTTCGTGATGGCAGCGGACAGGCTGTTGCTCTTTTCCCGGAAGAATTTCCCGATGGCCGGCATGTCAAAGTCGGAGCTCTCCGGCGGGGTGGAGAACGAACGGTGAAGATCACGCGGGGAGACGCACGTGCTGTCGTTGGCGGCACCAGGTGGGGCCTCCGGCTTCGGGAGCTGAGAATGCGGTGGTTGAACAGTCTTCAGTAAAACGGCGTCGTTACTAGGAGATTCATATTCATCATTGACTTTTGTTTTTTCCTCGGCGCGATCATCGGGATTCAAATTGTTTTGAACAGGCTTTTCGATAGCAACTTCCTCTTTTTGGTCGGATAATGAACCGTTCTCAATACAACCATTTGTCTTCACCTCTGAAAATTCTGTCTCTGCAACTCTTCCCTTCTTCTCATCATCATCTTCCGAAGGGCGGTCTACTACGTCGTTTTCGGGTGGCTGGTCTAAGGTAGGTTGATGGATTTTGGGCTCATCATCGACGAGGATTCCGTCGTCTCTCCTGATTGATAAATCCATTTCTTCTGTAAATTTTTGTTTTGGGGTTTCTCGTAGGAGAAAGAAACCGAGGGCTGGGGAATGGAAGTATCTAACAAGAGGAGAACTGGATAATCTAAATTCAATAAGAAGAGAATAATGGAATCATTAATAAGAGGAAAGAAAGAGAGAAAGGACAAGAAGAGAGCTGAAATTGAGACTTGAGAGATTCGAGGAGTTACAATGGAGAATATAATTACGAGAGAGTTATCAATTGATTCTATTGATGTTGAAGAAGGAAGGAAAAATGTACAGATTGGAGTTAAGGAAAGGTTTGATATATATGTGCTTGTAAATCGCGTTAATTCCAATCAAATCATCCAAAATATATAATTGTATCAATCAAGCTCTCGGAAAATTTGAAAATTCTAATTCGGCACTCTTAACTTTTTTAACATTAGGTTAGGTCGTCTAAATTCTCCGATTATTAAGGGGGGAAAAAAAAAAGAAACTCATTTGAATTAGTCTCGCAAATGTGTAGGGCTGTTATAGTGCTATGCTTGGTAGTAATTAGGTGTTCATGATGAAATTTAAACAATCATATCCGTTGATTAGAAGTGTTATTAAAACAACTAACGAAATATTAGGGAAAGATCTAAATAGTTTTAATTGTAAGGACTCGCTGATACAGTGCTGAAGCACCAGAATTATTTTCTAAAGAGTTCGAGTGAAGCTTTTACAATTTAGGTATTCTAGAGGGCTTTAATTGGAAATAATTGGTGGATTTGGCAATGGACGAAGAGGTCAAAAATAAAAAAGATGGTGACGTTTGACTAGGCCAACTGAAACAAACGTCTTGGCCGTCCTAGCACAACGCAGGATACCTTCTGCCGTTATTTCATTTTATTATCTTTTTAATTTCTTTACTGTTTTAATATTATAACTTTTATTTCAAATTGGACAATGATTTATATACTCCACTTGTTAATGCATATATTCTAATTTTTACATTTCATTAATTGAAAATATTAAAAAAAGATGCAAATTATAATGCCCTAAGTATATTTTTATCTAAAATACCCCTAAACAAATAAGACGTTAAGTTTATACGTCTAAGAAATAAAGTTTTTTTTAGCTTTTTAATATAAATAAAATAAAAAAATAGAGTATGTGCATCAAAAGGTGAAAGTAAAGTGTGGAAACATTTCTCTTTTAAGAAATTTTATTTTTCAATTTCTTAGAGCTTTATCTTTGTATTTTCATTGTATGATTTTTTCACCTTTACTGAAGATATTGCATCACGTGTGATAATATTTGTTAAACTTTATTCATCTCTTCATTTCTTATTGAAAATTTCGAAAAGTAACGTGCTAGCTAGCACGACTATAGTTTTAAATAAGGGTGAAGGAAATGTTTAATCTATAGTCTAGAGAAATAAAAACTTCTTTTTCTTATAAAAAGGTCTAAGATTTCTGCTCTTTAGCTTTACTTTCTCTACAGTCATTATAAAAGAGTGATTCATCAATATATATATACATACATATATAAATGTGTGTGTATGTATGTATGTATCGCTTCTTAATTTTGGCAATATATATATACATACATATATAAATGTGTGTGTGTGTCTATATATGTATGTATGTATGTATGTATCGCTTCTTAATTTTGGCAATATATAGCTTTCAACCTACATGCTACTAAAAAATGAATTTCACCATAAATAAAAAAGAAAGCAATCATATCTAACTCCTTAAATTTGGGAATCCTAACTAAAATATCCCCCTCCACCAAAAATAAAAAATAAAAAACAAAAAAACATTAGCTTCTTAATTTTGGTAATTTTTACTGAAATCGGAAATGATATATCGTAGAATGTGTTTTGCCTAAATTGACATAGTTTTCAATTTAATATACTACTAGAATTTAAATTGTAACTCCTTATTTTTTGAAAATTTTAATTGAATACCAAAAATAATTAAGAAAGATGTACCGACGATAAACATTATAGAAAGTGGTTTTCGTCTTGGCCTTTCATACATCCTCCAATATTCTATTTTCCTTAACTTTGGTATTTATTTCGATTATGCGAAATTCTTTAAAACCATTTTACTGGATACAAATTATACAAACATTTCTTAATTTCATCGGAGTACTAAAAATGGAAACCTACCAAAAAAACGAAATAAGGAACAAAAAAAAAAAATGAAAGGAAGCAAAATTGCTCATTTTTTTGATATCAATTAAGCTACCAATTTTCAAAGCAATATAAAATGAAACAAGGTTTGTACTTCAAAATTGTTGATGATACGAAAAGGCAACAAAAGTTGTTTTATCTGAAGCTTAGGAATCCTAACGTGAAACAAAATAGAAGGTATGATTTCAACTATAATAGAAAACGGTAATCAAATCATTAGTTAGAAAAGGATTACGCTAATATATAGGGGAAGGAATATCATTATATTCTTTAAATATAGCCAAATGTATGGTTCTTTTCTATAAAATGGCTAAAATTAGCTTCTTTATTATTATTATTTATTTGTACATTTCTCAATCTATATATGTCCGCATAAAAATAAGATTTATATTTGATTTTCTTATTTAAAAAATCAGTATTCTTTTATTCATTCATCTTAGTTTATTTCTCATCTTGCCCACTCAAAAACTCTTTTCATTTTTTTTTCACGTTTCTTTCCTTTCCATAGAATGAGGTTCTTCATTTTTCTACCATTATTATGTATTTGAAGAGAGCTCTAATAGGCCATGGAGGACCAAACCCACATGTATGGCAAAATACAACCAAGAGCGAAATAAAGTATAATGCTATTATTTTTATTAATCTACACGTTCAAAACAAGTTAATTCTTTTGATTTTTTTTCTTTGTATTGTCTTTTCCGTATATTTTTTAATTTAAAATTCTTTTGGACATTGTTTTCAAGTTTCTTTTTGTCCAAAAAATTTTGTTTCTTCGTTTTTCTTACTTCTCTTAGATATTTGATAGAAGGTACAAAGTTATTATTTTTATTGGCCTACGTATTTAAAATAAGTAAATGCTTATGATTGTCCGGATTTATGGTGTTTATTTTTTATTTTGCTTTACATTTTTTGAAACCTTTTAATAAATTTTAAACTATCATTTTTTGAAAGATGATTGACAAAAGATCTCCATCTATTTCCTTTGTAACTCAAACTCGGGACAGTTGAGTTGTCTTATAAACTAAACTGCACTTTATCGTCAAATTTTAAACTCTCTTAAAGAGTTGTATATTGGAATAGTAGAATTGTTTTTGTTAAATTTAAAATGTTGAATGCTATGCCTTTTTATAACTCTACAAGAACAAACATAAACCCTGCAACTTACTATACTTGAATACGATGATGTAGAGTGCCACTTTTGAATAATATAATATAATTCCTTGCGATGTGATGATTCCTAAGGTTCCCGATTAGTAAATCGCGGCCACGTGGTCACAACCTACTTATCATTAAATATAATTTAGTTATTTTGTTACCTAGTTTAGTGATTGATTATTGTATAAATACCCCACGTGGGGCAGCATTTATAGTAAAATTTATAATTACAACATTTTTTTTTTCTTTTTGTCTCCTCATAAATATAAATATACACAAAACGACTATGCCATCATGTGCAAAAAAAAAAAAAAAAAAAAAAAAGACTATACCATCAGAATGGCCATCTTGAACCAAATTCTAGATTTGGTCAACTAATCCTAATTGGACTTATGCATGAGAATGGTGCAAAAGTTGCTACTTCAACCGTAAGAACCTTTCATTTGACAAGACTATTAATTTGGAGCAAAAGAAAATTCATATTCCATTAATTTTTTTCACAATTCAAATTTATGTTCCATTATTACTACTCTACTGGAGAAAAACAACAATCCAGATCCTCTGTCTAATTTTTTTATGGTATCAAATTATATCCAATATAAAATTACGTTATGTCAATGTGAAATTATACGAAACTACGTCGTATCGTTTAGTGATATGACGTAATTTTATTATGATACAACATAAATTTATGTTGGACACAGTTGGACACTAAAAAAAATTGAATAGAGAATTTGAACCAAAAAAATAACACCTGTGTGGTTTGTAACCCAAATAAAAGAAAGGAAAAAATATTTAGTTTGTTGTGTAAAATGAAAAAAACTAAATAAAAGGACTATAATTTATACACTTCACTTTTTTTTTAGACTAATATACCCTTCGTAATTGAGTTTAATATTTTTTTTGTATAAAAATTTGAAGTGCTACAACTCATGGGTATATTAGTTTATGTGAATTGTATGAATAAACAAAGTTACACTATATAAGTTATTACTCTGAAGAAAATTGTAAACATTAAATACAAAGGTCGATTTTAAACTATTTGTTATTCCATTACTGCTGATTTAGCATAAAATAGTGGAGATAAAATTCCATATACATACAGCACTATTTTATATTGTTTTCTAGTCCGAACCGGACCAACCAGCCCAACTAGTTGAACTGAAACTGGTCACCAGTCAGCTTAGGATTACTATATTTGGTTTTTGTATTAGGTTTATATTGTATTATCTTAAATATTTTGTTTTTTACTTTTTAATTTTATGCTATCACTTAAAATATATAACTTTCTTTTAAGTTTTAATTTTTTTGACGCAATCCGTTTGACTTGAAAAACCAAGAATCAGTTAGAACGCTGGGTTTAATTCAAAAGCATTCCTAGTTTATCACATTTTGAAATACAAATCTATTAATGCACAAACTATTTTCTAAAGTATTTCCTATTTATGCTTGGTTTCTTTTTTCTTTCACTTTGAGTTTTTTTCCTTTTGTATTGGGAACTATTCTTTTTCTTATTTTTTTCACATTAAATGTTATAACATGTCGCTTTACCTCCAATAGAGGGGTAATAATAAAATAAGAATTTCTTTTGTCCAAAAAGGTAAAATAGTTTATCAACCATAGATTGAAGATTATTTTAGTCATTTTGCAACTTTGATTAATGGTCAAATTGATACCTTTTTTTTTTTTTTACTGTTATGAGAGGAGGCAAGGCGATGATAAGGTTGTTACAAGAGGTCAAGTGAGATAAAGTACATATTACCAGAGGACAAAATATTATTAATCCTCGTAACAACAATTTTTTTTCCCTCCTTCACAAATGCTATTTTGGACTTGTACAGGTGCACCGAGGCCGAGATTCCATCTTGATTTGAAAAGAGTTACCTAAACTTTGGAAGAATAGTACTAATACGACACAAGCTCTTTTTTTTTTTTTTCCCCCTCAATGCAACTTGCAATTCCTACCGCCTAACCGTCATTGGATTGTCACCCGGGTGAATTGAACAAATCAAATGTCAATTGCGAGGTCCAAACCAAAGGTGACGTTTGTTATTTTTCACTATTCAACGACGCACTGAAGACCAAGTATGTTTGCCCGGTCCAAAAAATTGAACCATAAAACCAGTTGACTAATTTCTTCATGACACTGTCAAATTTTACTTTCAAATAAGGTATTGATCACGCCCTGTTCTTCACTCAAAGAAATGGTTCATTTAAGAAATTCAATTGGCATCTGTAAGCATGATCACATTTGGTATTGACCAAGAAACGAACTGAGGTGACAATACCATGTGCTTTTATAACTTTTCCAACAAAATATGGAAAACCTAGTGCTGAAACCTTAAAAGTATCCTGTGTTGGTCTTAGACCATAAAATAATCAACTAAATTAGAATTGACTTCTCAAAATTATGATTATTTCAAATATAAACCAAAAAGATCATACCTCAATATCACATTAAAATATATGAAAATTTTAGTATGGTACAACTATTTTCAATTTTTTTTGTAATTATGAATTTTCCAATTACTAAGAATTACTATCAAGTTGAAGCGTGAAATTTGCTCTCTTTAAGACAATTTGTGCCCCTGTGGAGTGTTTACTAGGTGTAGTAGGTTTCAACACGTCGCCACCAAGATATAATAGTTCAGCCTCTTCTTCTTGGAGTTTACTCCAATCTACACTTTCGAAATTAAATAAAAACCTACCACAATACAGTTCTTTGCCCCGCAATCTTTCTTATATTAGTTTTAGCGTTAATTGCACTTTGCCCCCTTAAACTTGGGAGGCAATCACACTTTACCCCGTGAACTCTGATTTTATACACTTTGCCCCCTCTGATGATTAGTCAGACGTTAGACATAAAGTTTCCTTCCAAAAATGTGGGGAAATGACATTAATGCCCATGAATAATAGTTAAATTTAATTAGTGGAGTAACACTGTGGCTCCAATGTGTGTGTGTGTGTGTATGAACCCATATGAAGATTGGTCAATGATTAGAAATAATATTTTTGTCCAAAATATTAGTAAATAACGATAATACCTCACAAAATGATTATATGGCAATAATCGAGGGAAAATGATTAATATATATAATAGTATAGTTAAAATAAATAAAAACTTTAAAACTTACCAAATTCTTATATAAAATATAAATATAAGAAATCTACGATATATATCAAATTAAGAATTTAAAGCGGAAAACCACTTCGAGACACATGGCCTTACTTGGCAATACAAAAATTTGAAATAAATGAAAAACAAAATTAAAAAAAGTTACCTAAATACATTGATATCTTTAAGATCACGTAAAATGAATTGAGGAGTTAAAATTATTCAAAAAGTGAATATTAGTATAAAAAGATGTAAGTTGTAGCTAAATTAAAAACATATATATTCTTACATATATGTCAAATAAGCATAGTGCAATCATGTTGCTTTTACACTCTAAAAACTGTTCAAAATTGATGGTTTATTAATTACAACTTTTACATTTAATTTGTCATCATTACTTTCAAATGCAAATTTTGACCAATGCTTACAATTTGTGTTTCTTTCTAATTTATTTGTATTAATTTAATATTATTAAACAAAAAATACTAATAAGATTATCTGTGATTATTTTTTTGTTTGTAATATTATAAATTTTTTAATTATTGAAGAATTACATTACATTTATATAAAAAATTATTTTAGAATGAAATATGTTAGTTTCAAAAAATTATATAAATAATATAAGTTTATAACTATTTACATATATTTAAAATAAAATTGTAATTTGTTAAACACAAAAGGAAAAAAGGGATAAAATATTAAATTTTCTAAGGATATTTTGGTCACGACAAAACATGAATCCATGCATCACCATGAAATAATGCTGATGGTGTTGAAATTAGGAGCAAAGTGCATATATCAGGAGTTTAAAAGGTAAATTGTTGCTAATGCTCAAAGTTAGGGAGGACAAAATGTAATAAACCTGTTATTAGTAGGGGTATTTTTGGCATGCAAAACTTCATCCTATTTTAGGCCAGTTTGAATGTATAAATTCTATTAACCAGAGGGAGCAAAATGTATACAATTAAAATTCAATGGGATAATGTGTTTTTACTCCCTCACCTCCAAGTTCAGGGGGCAAAGTGTAATTAATTTTTGACCCATTTGGTTTTAAAGGAGGGGTATTTTGGTCAGCTAAATTTTTGTACTATTTTCAGCTGTTAGGAAGTGGAAATTCCGTTAATCTTAGGGGGCAAAGTGTAGATATTTGAAGTCCAAGGGGTAAAGTGTGATTGCCCCCTAAGTTCAGGGGGCAAAGTGTAATTAACCCTTAGTTTTATACTAGTAAGAACATAATAGAAAGGATGTAAGAATGATTAGAATCTCTTCGTAAAACTCTTTATTTGTAAGTAGAAAATTTATTAATCATAAATCTAGAAGTTCAGTAGAATAAATATAAGATTAAAATCCAATCATTTAATAATTTTCTTTACAAGTACAATACAGAGTATGACCATTATAACCATTATAAGTACTCCATAATTTGGATTGTTATAAATGGTTATAGAGACCACCCATTTATGTAGTCAAGTTGTAATGGAAAAGCCAATAAATAGTTTTGAATTATATGTATTTTTTATTAAAATACTTAGAAAATCTTCCACTTATTTTTATAGGAATACTGTACAATACACAATAAAGAAAATAAAGAAAAAAATAAAAACCTCTTGCATAATAAAAGTAGCAATACTTTTAAACCTTTACTTAATGTTCAATAATTCCTATACTAAAATTAAGTAAACTTAACCATTACACGATTACTATTTTAGAGCACATAGAATCATAACACACCTATGAACAATTTAGTGTTCAAAACATGTTTCAAAAGTTAACACATTACGGTCTTGTGTTTTATCCCAATATTTATGAGTGTTCTAAAAATTTAGCTCAAATTCTCATAGGAAATGGTCGCAATTCCACACTCATATAGGCGAGTCTATCAATGATGCTCTTATTAAGACATCCCACCCATAAGGACTATATAACTCATTAAGAGATTTAAAATCTTAACCTCCCGCAATCGTCATTGGAATAGATATGCACTTACATCATAGGGATAGATAAATTGTCAATAAGACATAATATTATGTATACCAATTATTCAAATTCATATGATTTGTAATTGGTGATCAAACAATTATAAATGTTAAATCTAAATAGACGAACAAGCAAGTACAAGATATAGCAAGTATATTTTCAATCAACATATATCATAAGTTTCCTCTAACCCTAAAGAAATTATTTAATTTAACACGAAAGATATAGCATCAAAACTCAAGAATTTAATGTAACAATCCATAGCAAACCACGAAATTAAAGAGGTCGTTTGTCCTTAACCTAGTCTTTTGGATCTCCAATCTCTAGATTGTAGTATCCTCTTAGGTGATTTTTAATAAATATCAGACTTATGTCTTATTATTCTTGATGTACCTCACATCTTTGTCTTAAACTTGAGTTTTTCATTTTATATTATCTCAAAATAACAACAATAAAGATACAAACTTTGACATTTAAGTCAAAGTATTCCAATAAGTCTCATAACAATGCAGCCATATTACATCATTATCGAGTGAAAAAAACTCTCACATAATTGCCAAGTAATATTTAGGTAAATATATTTTATACCTAGTGAAACCATATTTTTTTTTAATATTCTCTACTCTAATAGCTAGTGACCTTATAATTAGAATCATCAACTTGAATGACCAATAGTTTACAACTAAGAGCTACTTTAATTTTTTTCATATTCCTCAGCCATTTTTTAATGGCCAGTATTGTATTTATCCTTCTAGCAGCCATTGTTATATAAATCTCCATGAATTTTCTTTATAAGAAAATTTCTAAATCACTTTAATTGCCTTCACCATTTTGCCATCCTTGCTAGTGAGCATTAATTTGCACACACTAACGATTACAGGAATAAATATAGCCAAGTAACACTGTAATTCACCACACTGGCTGGATGGTAACCATTAGACCGTAACAGTATCCTCAACGTTTGAAGCATAGCAATCTTTAACATACTGAAATCAAAGTAAATAACGTCCCACCTATTTCTCATACTTTAATAATATGTAACTATAGAACATGCCGCAATCTTTTGTTCTATCCTCATTTAGGTCGCAAAAATCACCTAGCATAAATTTGTATGTAGAATTTAGCTCAGATCACCATAATTTGACTCGTTCAAGTTAGGGTAAAGTACACCAGGAGTCAATAAACTATTCTTATTATAACAGTTTGGTCATTCATTTAACTTTTGCTTCAAATAGCACACTTAACTTCTAAAAACATAAAATTTTAGCCATTTAGTTTATCTTTTCAGTTAAAGTAGACGGAAAAATTAGATGAGCAATCGAAATACTACAATAATAATAGTTTAGTAACTCTCAATCAAAATATGAGATAGTGTGAAAGGACGATAACACCGTTAGACACACCAGCATGAATAGTACATGTTTTTTTGTTTACTTTAACTGGAAAGGTTAACGGAATGGTCAAAATGTTACATTTTTAAAAGTTAAGTGTGTGATTTAAAAAAAATTAAATGAGTGCTTAAAATGTTACAATAAGAATAGTTTAATGACTCCCCCTTCAAATTATAAATAAGTTTATCAGCAAACATAATGCACGGAGTAAAATTTACCATGATATTAAATAATCATGAAGCTAATAGAGAATGGGAATATACACAATTATTCAAAAACAATGGAGTACATACTTTTCATTTTTAAAGCTTATGATTAAACTGTTAATTGAATGTGGCTATCAAATATTAAGCAATATTCTACATCTCGGTGTTAGGGTGTTAAATTGTCATATGAATTGTATTTAATTTTTCCTTATTTTGGTTAAGAATTGTGTTTAATACTTCCATTTATTCACTCTTTGATATTTGGGCTTAATGTAGGAGATTGTGGAGAAAAGACTTTAAAATCGCCAAAATTTCAGAAAACTTATTCTGATAGAGCGTGACCACGGTCTACCGATGTTGAAGTGCAGAAATTGTGAAACGTGAAATTAGAAGAAATCTGCAATTGAAGGGTCCCGCTTTCCACATTGTGATAAATCTCATTGGAAAGAATTCTTTATTGAAAAGAATTGGAAACCAAGACAAAAGGAGAGAGTTTGACTTGGGGAAGGAAAGAAGACTAAAAGGAAAGAAGATGAGTTTGGAAAGGAGACGGAAAGAAAAGGAACGTACAAGAGAAGGAAAGAGAAGAGAACATCTGAAGATTAAAAGGAGGGCTGAATGCTACTTCTTCTGGAGAGTCTTAGTCTTCTTTAATTTTAGTTTTATTTTAGTTTTTAGGTTTAGTTTTTCTCTCTTCTCTCTCTAGAACAAATTTTTGTTATTTTTCTTTTGGGATTTGAAGACATATTATCTAGTTGAAGGATAATTGAAGCTCTTGGTTCATCTATTACTGTGAGATCTAATTGTTTTTATTATTTTCTGTATTTTTGAGTATTTATTTATTCTCTATTTAATTCCAAGGTGATTGTGTTCATTCTTGTGTGATTATTTTTACCAATTAAATAACTGATCACTATTTAATTGTTAAATCATCTAGGGCCATCTAAAACGTCAAATTTGTAATTATTTGATAGTTTTAGTATTAGTGGCGAGTGATTAATTCAATCGTAATAGAAACTTTTGGATTATATCACGGGAATAAATAATCTAATTTGAACAAAGCCTCTTAGGCATTTGCTGGTTAGAATTGGTAGCTTTTCTAGTTTTAAAGCTGTTGAATAATTGAATCCTAAGGTCTTACCTAGGGTTATTATTTGATTAGGGAAGTAGTTAACAGTTGTACCTTGATTACTGACACAGTAAGGAAGAGTAGGTTGTTAGAGTTTCTCAACAACCATAACCAATTTATTCATAAACGTAGAAATTTATTATTGCATCGATGATTAGTTAAATTGAACCAGAGTGGGAATTATTCCTTTGACTAGAGTCTAGGTTTTATTTGATTTCATTTGACTTAATTTTGTGTTTTTCCTTTGAGTTTCTTAGGTTTAAATTTCTTTAATTTAATTATTCTCCAAACTCCCCATTGTTGTGATTTGAAATAAATAAATCGACCAGTCTCTGTGAATACGACCCTACTTACTACTATACTTGAGTATATTTCTCTTAGAGTAGGAAATTTTATTTTGCTGGTTTGACACCCAACACCCGGACATAAGTATATACATGTTAAGCATGCAATATATGTTCTAGAATGGAGAGAAAGGACTGATAACTTAAATAGTCAACAGTCACTTTGATCGGATATCAGGAATATCTAAAAAATAGTTGATCAATCTTGGAATTTCCACCATTGATCAAGAATTTTAGTATCATTATCAATTTGAGTATGTTCGTACATACGAAAAATATAGAATTTATACTTTAATTATATTAAAATAAGAAATATAAATTTCATCACAAGTAAATGTTTAACTTGCAGAGATTCATAGGCACTGACATCCAATGTCCCAAAACGTATTTACCATGTCTATTCAATCAATCTGAGTGTGTTTTAAGTTTTAAATTTGAAGTGCAAAATATTTTACTTCACAAAATGACATGCACTCGTGAAGATATGATTTCCAGGCTGCCTATAATAAAAATATGAAGCCACATTTCAAGTAAGAAGGAGCCCCAAAATCCTACGCATTTACATTCTTTTCAAATTTTGCATTCTTTAATTTTTTTCTGTAACATTTTTTTTTCCAATGAGAGCGTTTTTTGTAATGATTAACTAATTTAAATGGGTATAATACAAAATTTATTAACATATCGATATATTGTGTTCCCATCTTGAACACTTGGCATTTGAATATTACAACAATGCCTACTTAGTATTAGCTTAAATTTAATGTCCATATCTTATTAACCATGCAAACGGAATCAATGGAAAATAATTACACGGACCGGGTCCACGGGTGGGGCTCATGAATGATTCTGAATCACAAGGTTCACAGGTTTATGTAGGTATTTTCCGGAATCAAGTACCTACATTTTTACTTTAGGTCCACGAGTCATTGTTAATGTCTACCTTAGTCTTTCAGTACCATTTAGCTACAAGATAAGCATTCCTTCTTCCCATGCATCAATATATATATATATATATATATATATATATATATATATTTCAAATTGCACTACTGAAAACTCAAACATCAAATATGGTCACACACATATAGCCTTCCCTGACATAGCAACTTCTATCAATTACAACACCAACTCTGACGCTTCATTTTTTTTTTTAATACAACTGTCGCTATATCAATGGACAATCGTTTTAAAATTGTTGGCCTTAAACTATAAAGTCATCAAATAAATTATAGTTGACTTACGATTACTTCATATATACGAACAAAAAAGATCTTACCTTAAGATTACATTAAAAATACGAAAGTTTTAGTATCATATGTATATCTTCAAGTTTTTTTATGATTACAAATTTGATAGCTACTAAGAAATACAATAAGGTGTAGTAGGTCTGACCAAGTCATTGTAGTCTACTCCAATCTATTCTACTGGAATTAGATGGAAGTCTTCCACAGCACTATTCTTTACCTTACAATCTTTGTAATATTAGTTTTGTACTAGTAGAAAGGATAGTAGAAAGAATTTAAGAATGATTGAAATCTCTTGGTAAAAACTCTCTATTTATAGGTGAAGGATTTATGAATCCTAAATCTAGACATCAAGTAACATAAATATAGAATTTAAATCCATTCATTAAAAAATTTCCTTTACAAGATATAATTTTATATCTGTCAAATTAATAATAATAACAGCAGCAATAATATAATTGTTACAACCGTTATAAATACCCACAATATGGTCAAATATGAGTGTTGCAATGGTTATTTAAATTCCCAATTTATATATTCAAAATGTAATGAAAAAGCTAACAAATAGTTTTGAATTATATGTATTTTTATTAAAATACTCCAACATCCTCTTGAAACTAAAAATACCAAAATCACCTGTGCATCGCGCAAGAGTAATTTGTTTTGTCGAAGCGATTTGTTTGAATACCCAACACAAAACTTTTACCATTTTAACCGCCTTTAATCCTAATAGATATTGATTATGAATTGAGAACGAAACGGATACACATAAAATTGCAAATGTAGAAGTGTACAAATCATATGCAAATAAAGAAAAAAAAGTGGTATCCAGCTGAGATGTATATGTCATCATAGGTATTACTTCCAAATGAAAATCATGATAAAATATCGAAGTAAAACTACTAGTAACTTTTTGTTGAAGATACCAGGGGAGCCTGGTCGTGCAAGGCACGGCTTAGGCCTACAAAATATTGCACGTTCATTTTAGTGCTTTGTGAGGGAAAATAATAATTGAATAAAAATAAAGAGAAGTAAATATCGTCATAGGTATTATTTTGAAATGAAAATCAAGATTAAAGAATAACTAAAACTAGCAGTGACTCATGTTTTTTGAAGAACTAAAACCGTCAAATAAACAGTCAAATTGCTTGGACGAGAAAGAAAAATAATGAGTCCGCACAAAATAGGATGGCGAGAATTGTTCTTCATTGAAAAGTCAATACTATAACAAAACAACATAAATTTCAATTTGTGATCCATTGAAATTAAGAATACCAACGAATCACTTTCAACTTTCCTGAAGCAACTTCATTAGTGGGATATAAATGCTTGAAATGGTCGTACAAAAGCTTTTGCTAAGTGCTGATGGACAGCCACCAGGATAGAGCAACTTCGTATACTTCATGGGCAGTTGCAAGTCAATTTGATGATATATTCTAGCATTTATCTGGTCTACAATGGGCATTATTGAGTTGGATGAAGTGAACAATTCAAAACCAAAGTGACGTTTGTTGCTTTCAACTATTATACAACGCCTCGTGTACCAAGAAATTTTGCTTGGTCTAATAAGTTGTATTTTTTTTTCCAACTCGGGGACTTCATGGTTCTAATGCACTTGTCAAATTTTATTTTCAAATGCATAATGTTAGTTAGGATTACATGTTTATTTCTGAATAAAATGAGGAAGTGACTATTATCTCTTTACATGCTCTAGTCCACTAACATCACATCTTTATATTTTCGATATATAATCTTGAAAATATGACGCAACATAAGTTGTCTATAACATAAAATTTGCATAAAATTATGAACTTTCAAAATCATTCTCAATGTGGAACCATAATGTAGAAAAACTAAAGAAACTTTGTCTAGGTAAGGACTTGACTATCCATTAAATCATAATAAGTCCCTAAACGTTCATACTAATAATTACAGAAAAACAATTTTTCAATGAATCTTGGAAAGTATCCTCAATATCGAGCCATTGATATCCATTCCCAGCCATCATTCGGCTTCTTATATACTGATTCATAATCCCCATTGTCTACAAGAACATTATCAACATTGGGGGAGCCGGAGCGAGTAGTCTGTGCTGTAGACACTATGAATTTTACCACTGCATATTTATTTTTATTTGTTAATCAATTAATTTCAATATTAGCTTTCTGGTTCATATTTCATTTGGCTGCATTTTTTCTTAGTCGAAAAAAGAAAAGCAATAAGAAGGCAAAAAAAAAAAAAAAATCTCCAAAATTTTTTAAGAAAACCCCACACAATAGTCACAAAAGTGAACAAAAAAAAAAAAGAAAAAAAGAAAGAAGAATTAGAAAAAATAAATTCCAAAAAAATCAGGAAAATAAACTTTAAAAAAAACAAAAGAAGCAAAAACCCAAGAAAAATACACTAAAATGCGCAAGAGAAAGAAAAATAAAATCTTGTTGAAACAAAAGGCGAGCAAAAAATCCAAAACAAAGTCTGAATAAAAATAATACCAAGAATGAAGCCCAAATGGAAGCCCAAGACCAGCAAAATCTCTATAGTCCTGATTAGAGTCCAAAATCTCTATCGAAAACCCACCTTTATCCTTGTTTTTGTAATTTGCACATATCTGAGAACAATTATGTACTCAAAATTTTCAAAAAACGATAAGAAGATCATCAATTCCGAGCTTGAATTTGGCAAAAGATCAACCCTGTTCCCAACTCAGTGAAGAAGCAGCAGCTTTAGAAGTAATGATTCGAGCCTTTTCTCTGTATGTTTTAACCCTTTGGCGTTCGAAATTTAAAAAGAAATCTCGCTCGTCTGTATTTTCATAAAAAACCAAGCCTAGTTCATGGATTGTTTCTATTTTCAATACATACAAAACCAAGCCTAGTTCATGGATTGTTTCTATTTTCTTGCTTATTTCGTTCCTCAGATTTTAAATGGTTTATAACTTCATGCATTTCATGTATGAATAAGTAGACATAATCAAATATAAAGAAATTATGAGAATAAAAACTTATAGCATTGCTTCTTAATGGCGAAATGACTTCTGTGTTGTTTCGTATCTGGAAAATGGTTTGGGTTGCTTCCTTTCAACTCTTAGAACATGTTTATAACATCTAATTGAACCAGAAATATCAAAGAGCAATTGCTAAAATGAGGTTGTTTTGAAAAACAGTTGAAATTGTGATAGTCTGGGGGAGGTTTTTCGAGGTTGTCGCATTCAATAAATGCGCTTTTTATTAAATATGCCTTCATCAAATGCATTTTTTATTTTTCCTAACAATTACGGTGTGCATTTGGTAAATGCACGCACTTTATGCATTTTTTATTTTTCCTAACAATTAGGGTGTGCAATTGGTAAATGCATGCACTTTGCTTACCCTATCAGCCAGAAAATTCTTAAGTGGACCGGTTCACGACCCCATCTGCAGACTTTGTAGTCTAATATAACGTCATATAAATATCCTTACATCATCTTCTTACATCAATATGCATTAATATTCTTATGGAGCACTCTTTTAGATCATAAGGTTCACAAATAGGGTCGTAAACCCGGTCTATCTAATAATTTTCCCCACCAGACTCTCTTCCTTCCCCCGTGTCAGTGCACTCTGTTTTCTTCTTGTCCTCTTCACATGCCTTCATTCTCCTCCAATTGTTGCTGCTGTCTTCTCCCTATAAATGTTTTTTATGTTGGTAGACTTTTGACGAAAATTTGATGATTTTTGGAGTTTGTTTAAAATTATTTTGAAATTTGTGATTTGCTTGATAGTGACACACCCTGTCTCACATACTGTATTGTATGTTTGTTTGTATAGTTATATTTACACACACATACACACACACAAACAAAAATCGATTGTGTGTGTAGCACTATTTATGCTATCCTCTAATTCAAGCCAAATCGACTAATTCAGCCCGTTGAACAAAAATTGGTCATCAGTTCGGCTTACGACCAGTATACCTAGTTTTTTTATTACAATATATATTGTATTATATGTTAATGAAAATAAATTAAAGATAACAGAAGACTTGACGTGATTTCAATGTTGTTAAGGTGTTATTTGTCCCTCATCATTTATAGGCAAATTACCTCTAAGATACAACAAAGTTAGATGAACCACAATTGCTAAGTAAGTAGAATTCTGACAAATTTGGATATTTAAAGGCAAAAACAACTTTTGTTTGAATGGTTATGTCTGAATGAAGGGACACTTGTCAGGTAAAAGTTATCTCTATTAGTTGAAAGATATGAAATTATATATACATATATATATATAGATATAACTATTGTTAATTAATTAATTTTTCAAGCCCCAAGTAACCTTGTCAAGATTATAAATGAATTTTTTTTTCAATTGTATCATATTGAATAAATCCAAATTGAAAAATTAAGCAATCCACTAGGCTCAAAGATAAGCCACTTATTAGAATGGGGCTCAAAGATAAGCCACTTTTTTCAATTTTTATTTTCAATTGCTTGATTATTTCTTTAACAAATGAACTGTGGACTCAAAGATGATCCAAATCCAAACTAAAAGGGCTGAAAGACAAGGTCTGTGGAGTGGGATTAGAATGGGGTAGCAAGGACCAATGATAATCCACTTATTTTTCGCCGATGATAGTTTGTTTTTTTGCAGCACTTGATGATCATAACATAAGGCAACTACTGGAAATCTTACGAGATTATGAAAGAGTTTCTGGACAAAAAATAAATCTCCTGAAGTCGAAGCTTTATTGCAGCTCAAATGTTACCGTACGAGAGCAAGAAGAACTAACTGAAATTCTGGGGTTTTCATATGATGATGGCAAGGGTCTATATTTGGAAATGCCTTACATGATAGGGAGATCTAAAAAGGCAATTTTTGCTTACTGTAAGAGACAAGGTTTGGATGAAGCTTAAAGGGATGGAATGAGAGGCTTTTGACTCAAGCGGGAAAGGAGATACTCATTAAATCCGTGGTTCAAGGCTATCCCAACTTTCATTATGTCGTGTTTTAAATTAACAAAGTCCCTATGCCTGGACTTGCAAGCTATGGTGCATAAATTTTGGTGGCGCTCACAGCAAGGTGAACATGGTATCAGTTGGTTAAGGTGGGAGGAGATCTTGTAGAAGCAAAACTGATGGTGGCATGTGCTTTCGGGATATTGAATCATTTAACAGAGCCTTGCTGGCAAAACAAGGTTGGCGGATCTTAACTATGCCCAAACACACTGGCCTTAAGGGTTCTCAAGGCCAAATACTTCCCAAATACAGATTTCATGTCTGCAAAACCAGGAAGTAGACCTTCATTTTTATGGAGAAGCTTTCTTGAAGGGAGGAAATTACTAGCTCAAGGGTTAGATGGCGTATTGACAATGGATTGAGAGTCAAAGTATGGGAATGATCCGTGGATTCCACAACCCTACACCTTTCAGGGCCTCACAATTCAAAAAAGAAGTTTGGCCAAATGCTAGAGTAGCTGATCTCATAGATCATCTTACTGGTAATCGGAGAACTCATTTGCTAAAGACACTTTTCTTGGATTATGAAGTTGAACAGATTTCAAAGATTCCTTTATCCATGAGGTGGCCAAATGATGATATGGTTTGGCACTACACTAAAGATGGAGTTTTTACTGTGAAATCAGCCTATCATCTAGATTTGGATTTGAAGTTGAGGATGCAACAAGTAGGTTCAACTTACAGCGAATAGAGGAGAAAAGAAGTTCTGGATAAAACTGTGGAGGCTACAAGTTCCTCCACGAATTCGAATGTTCTTATGGAAAGCATGTAGAGGGATTCTTGCTACAAGCCAAAACTTACAACTTAAGGTGAAGAAGCTGAATGGGTTTTGTCAGAGATGTGGATTTTCAACTGAATCTGATTGGCATATATTCTTTGATTGCGTGGAAGCAAAGCAAGTGTGGAATGAGCTAAAAATCATAAGGCCCCCTAGTATGCAATTCATATGCTTCAAAGACTGGTTCGCATCATTGTTGATGGATGAAAACAATCAACATGTTGAGCTTATTTCTACTTATACTGTGGCTACTCTGGAAATCCAGATGTGAAGCAACTTTTGGAGGCTCAGAGCGAGGAGCAAAACATATATGTCAATATAGTGGTGACCTGCTATATGAATATTCAGTCCCTACATCGAGCAAAGGAGGCTTCTATTAGCTATCAAAACTCTCCAAATCTTGATAGCAAATGGAAGCCACCTGAAGTGGGTTTTCTAAAGTTCAATGTAGATGCATCTTTCTCCTGAGGAAAGGTGCTGGCGTAGGGAATTATAATCAGAGACCATTTTGGAGAGTTACAGGCTATGATGGTTGAAAATGTACCTCATTGTGCAGATATTGTGCATGCCGAAACTCTCGCTTTTTTGAAAGCTCTAGAGCTGGCCATTGAAATGGACATTACTCATTTTGAATTGGAAGGCGATACGTTGTGTGTTGTAAATCAGATCAAAAGCTTCAAGATTGACCTTTCCATGACTGGACACATCATTCACTGGATTAGAGAACTGAAGTAGAGTCTCCCTTTTTTGAGGATTAATCATGTCAATAGGAAAAACAATACAGCTGCTCATGAAGCATCGAAGTAAGCCTTGATAGTTCAGAACAAATGTCTGTGGTTCACTAATTTTCCTATTGCTGTAAAGGCTACTGCTTTTGCAGACTTAGTTTAATGAATTGATTATCTTTTCAAAAAAAAAAAAAAACTTTCAGTTCATACTGGCTAACTACCACTGGTTTATCACCTAGGTGAACTGAGCTATTCAAATGGAATCCGCAAGGTCTAAACCAAAGGTGACATTTGTTAATTTTAACTACTCTACAACGCGTTGAAGACCAAAAATGTTTGCCCGGTCCAAGTTCATTTATCCTTTGATGCTAGAAAAGATGAACTATCAAAGTCGAATGGGTTAATTTCTCTTGGGTTTTGGCACTTGTCGAATTTTACTCCCAACATAGATTATTGCTCCTTAAAACTCGTAATTTACTTGTTCATGGTACAGGCATTTTTTTGTAGGACTATCAATATGGTCGGGCTGTTGGGGCCCAAAAAAAGCCTGATGAGCCTAACTTTTTAATGAGTCAATTTGAATTTAGGCCTAATATTAGGTTCGAAGTATTTTTAAACTGCAATTGGGTTTCACTAGGCTCAAGTTCGTTATAAACCTAACCCAGACACACACACGGACATATATTTATGTATGTATGTGTGCGTTGCATATATATGTGTATACATGCGTGTGTGTACACATATATATGAGTATACATTCTCGCTCTCACACACACACGTGTATATATTCACATGTGTGCGTGTGTGTTCGTACACACACATAAATATATAAACACACACACACACACATGTATATTGTCTGTATGTTAAAAATAAACAAATCTATTTCTTTCCTGAAGGCCAATATAGATAATTAATAAATTAAACTCTATTCTCTTTTTTGGTTAGTAAATTTTTGTGTTGGTATAATGGTGGCTACTTCTTATACTGAATAGTCAATTTCTTACTCTTTTTTCTTTTGGCTTTTCTCTTCTTGAAACTTTTTGGCATGATGACTGCTTGATTATTTCTTTAACAAATGAACTATGGGCTATCTGTATTCTTTTTCTTCTTGACTTTGGAATGAATACTTTGTTATAGTATTAGTTTTGAACTTTAGCCTCATGATTTTAAACTCACAACCCAAATGTTTTGTAAATCAAGTATGAGTTTTAGTCGAGTATGAGTTTTTCACATTTATGAACTTGAAATTTATAGCTCGAAGCTCAAGAGTGTAATTAATTTATGAGTCGAGCCTGAGCTTGTTAAAACTTGGCCCATAATGTTCGATTGACTGGTGTAATTGTATGATTTGCAAAGAAAATTAAAAAAAAAAAGTTATCTATATCAACCAAATCTATGAATGGGCATTTCATTATATTGAATTTTTTGGAATTACCATGAGATTGAATTTACATGTATTGAAATCAAATACTTGATAATCACTATTTATATTTGTAAATTATAAATAAAGTAAGAAATTATAAATAAAGTTTTGATTAATCTCATTTAACAAATGGTGCATTTAAGAGATTCAATTGACATATTAATCTGTATGCGTGATCAAATTGTGAAACAAGATTTGGTTTTGACTAAGAAACAAAATTAAGTGACTATACCACTTGTGTTTATAACTTTTTTTTTAAAAATCAACCTGTTAGTGTATGCCCTAAAACCAAGATGGTTTAAGGTGTTTTGTGTTACACTTATTTATGTTATATTTATTCATGTGGTATTTTTCTTTATCATCTATACTTGTATTTCCATGTTATTTGTTTGATTGATAAAGTCCTTAGAATATTGACTGTGTATTAGAGATTGTAAGGGTTACAATTATGAGACTCTAATATAAAAAGTTTATTCTTAAATATCCCTAGTCGTAGAATTAATGAGATTGGATATCATTAATACGGATAGACTAGCACATACTTTGCTTCTACTTATGGTAAGTAGTAGTTGATCTCATTGACTATGGTGTGCGTGACACTTAAGCTGGTATGTGGATGCTTGTTTGAGAACAAGTTTATTGGATTGATCCGCCAATAGTTTCAACTATAGTGTCAATGGTTGAACTCTTAATGGCAATGGTGTAAGTGATCCTTTGACTTGAGATTACCATAGTATCTTGAGTGTGAATTGCTATACTTTGACTCTATTCCTCGGTGCCCATAAAAGGGTAGCCCATAGGTTAGAGATTGGGTATAGTTTGAAGCATGGAAAGTTAGTGAGTAATCAATATAGGATTCACCACTCCTTAATAGGAGAGTATATCCCTTTTTGGCCACTTGTTAGAAATATTAACTCATAAATCTTCTGCAGAAGTGATAGTACAACTTGGAAGTAGTTTCAAGGTTATACATCATGGAGAGTTATATTTCTGGAACAAGAAAATATAAATTAGTCATTTAAAAGTATGCACAATACTTATAGACTAATTAGGATATAGTGTGGTGAAAGGATATTAATTACACGGTAACATTGTCATTGAAGGGTATGGTCTACCATATGACTTTTTTATTCACTTGGGTGGTCATGATGCATTGCTAGACGCCACTCATGATCTATAAGTATGAATTGATTAATTAGTGAATTAATGATAAATTAAAAGTGTTTAATTTATCTAGCTCAATTAATGAGTTACAATTTATACTTATTGCCAACGTGAATGGAATCTAATGGGTCACACACATAAAGAACAAAATCTTTGGGTTAAAATGTAATTAAGATAAGTATGAGATACTTATGGGGTTAATTTATGAGATAAATTAATTTAAAGGACTGATTTATAAATATTCTAAATCTTGCAGGAAATTAGTTTCCTAAGAGAAATAAAGTAACTAGTTGATTTCCTTATGGAATAGATTTTCTAAAGGAGAAGGATTAGCTTAAAGTAAGTTGCCTAAACCTTCTTGGTTTCCAATTAGCTTTATTTCCTAAAAGACTAGAATACTTCCTCTATAAATAGGTTTATGCTTTGACTCTTGAATTATTATTGCAACACAAAAGAAAAACTAGTGAGAGAAAAATTGAAAGAAAGAAACACGCCTCTTCTTCTCTCTCTAGGCGTCTCTCTCTCTCTCTCTCCTAATTGTTAGGTTTTTCTTCTTCTTGTGTTCTTAAATAATTCAAGGGAGCTAGCACTCAAAAGTTAAAGCAAGCAAGCCTTCAAGGTTCCCAAAGAAGTTGTTCGTGTGGATATCGTTAGAGGCTCAATGCTTGGAGGGCTTTTCGTGGTAGATCTAACATCTTCTTCGAAGGATCTTTGCCTAGAAGCATAGAAATCTTCTGTGCTTAAGGTAATCTTCATGCAAACCCCTTTGTTAATCATATAGATATGTCAAAGAGATCCGTGGTTAAGGTAATAAATTTTTATTTTTCCGCTACGTTACCTATGCTATTATCTTACACAACCTACACTGTTGCAATAGAGAAAGGGAAATGATATTGATGAGATTCGAACTATCGATTTTTGGAATAGAATCATAGAGTGTGTTTATAACTTATACGGGCAATATACGGAAAACCTAGTGCCAAAAACTTTGATGCATCCTGCGAAGTTAATCATACCAGGATCACCTGTGCATCTTGCAGGATCAATTCGTGTTTTGTTGAAGATGTTGGCACACAAAAAAACAACATAGTGGAATCTTATTTAACACGTATAAAATATATATGTAAGAAGAGAAGTTACAAAATTAAATATCTTGACAAAGATATTAGCACACGACATAATTACCTTAATTTCATTTAGAATTTTTCTAGCCTCTCACTCTCTCAACTCTTCTCAATAACAAAACTACCTATATCGCCCACAAATATTGAATAATGAAATGTCTAATTAGAATAAATAATACAATTCTAGTAGGATATTAATATATAAAACTCAATATTTTAAGTAAATAAACTTTTTAAAAACTCAACTAAATTTTAACTTCTAATATTAGAGTTTGGTTTAATTATGCCAACAGAAGAGATTAGTTCGAATTCCTAATACAAAACTTTTAGCATTTTAATTTCCTTTAATCCCGATTCTAACTTGATATCAAACGCGTACAAATAAAATTGCAAATGTACAACTATACAACTCATAAACAAATAAAGAGAAAAAGTGATATCTAGCGAGATGTAAATATCATCATAGGTATTATTTTCAAATGAAAATCATGATTAAAGAATAACTAAAACTAGCAGCGACTCATGTTTTTTGAAGAACCAAAACTGTTAAATAAACAGTCAAATTGCTTGGAAGAGAGAAAAATCATGAGTCCGCACAAAATAGAATGGCGAGAAATGTTCTTTCTATTGAAAAGTCAATACTATAACAAAACAACATATTCAATTTGTGATCCATTAAAATTAAGAACACCAAGGAATCACTTTCAACTTTCCTGAAGCAACTTCATTTGTGGGATATAAATGCTTGAAACGGTCGTACAACAGATTTTGCGGAAGTGCTGATGGACAGCCATGATACAGCAACTTCGTATACATCATGGGCGGCTGCACGTCTATTTGATGATATTTGCTGCTTTATACTATTCTAGCATTTATCAGGTCTACACTGGGCATGATTCAGTTGGATGCCATGTTTTAAAAATCGGACCGGTTAATAAACCGGAGGGGAGGGGTTCAAGGTCAGACCGATCGGATCGGGATTTAATGATTTTTCTCTTTTTTAATTTAATTTAATGTATAATATAAAATAAATACAAAATATACACCATTCTGTTGAACTAGTTAACCCATTAATTGTTTAAATATATTCAACTATATAGATTAATGAATTTATTATATTCAAATTCACAAGTTAATGAATTTATTATATTTGGTAAAAATTTTATAAAATATTCTATGTCTATAAGAATTAAATTAACAAAGAAAATGGCATTACAAGTATACAAAATATAATAACTATAAAATTTACCATTAAAGTATGTTATTATGTTTTTAAATATTTTAAATTACAATTTTGAACATTCTAAATTATTAAATCATATTTGTTGCTTGCTTTCACATTCTCTACTTTTTTTAATAGCGTCAAGACTTATTTTTTAATATAAAATTCAAATTTATCTTTAGTACCAAATAATACAATTAACTTTGTATATAGGGTGGTTTGAGTAAATGTAATTTTTGAAAATCAAAAAAAAATTTTGCCCTATTTTTTAAGGTATGTTCGCATATCAAATTATTTTCAAATTTCAAATTGATTATCTTACAATTAGTTTAGATCTATTTAGTTTTTAAATTTTTTAGCTTTTTATGTTTTTTTGTTACAACAGATAACAAGAGGTAATTTCTAACAATTTTGTACCAATTAAGAATTTCTTAAAAGAGCCTAAACTTTATTTAAAATTGGTTCTCAGGCTTTAACTTTAGACATATTCTCTCCAAAAGAAATTTTATTTTTGATGTATTGGATTATTGACCAAGTCAATTTGACTTTGTACAATTCTCTTAAAAATAAAACTAATAAGTAAATGTATTTGCTTATTAGTTCTTAATTTAATCAATTCTATTTAATTTACACATTTTCTTTTAGTATGTCAAGAAAAGGTAGATATGTGATGCTATGATAATTGGAGTTAATATATTGCATAGAAAAATATGATTTTAATAATCTGAACTGATTTTTAGTTTTTTTAATAAAGGAAATAACTTTCGATCCACTTACTTTCAAGATTTCATAGGTGCTTCTTATTGAATAATGATTAACTGTAATTAAAAAATTTACACAAATGCCTTACAAAAATACCAATTTGAACTTTTAATTAGGAGAATGTTTTAGGCATATAAATGAATAATTAAATAATTTAGATAAAAGGACTAATTTTAATAGGAGAGATTTTGGTTAAAGTAAATCGAAGATTTTTTTAAAATAATGAATTTGGATACCAAGCCTTCCAATATTGAAACCATAAAGCCAGCGTCCAAGTTGTTGCTTTTTGTGTTGCAAATATTTTATTTGTTCTTTCTTTAGTTTGCCTTTAATCATTTTAATAAATTAATTGATTATTACATTTTTTGTTTCTTTATTTCCGTTTGATAAAATTAACTCATTCTTAATTTTTTAGTTTATTTATTTTCATTAATCACATTTATTGAATTTAATTGATTTATTAAAATCAATTACAGTGCCTTTTTTTGAAAAAAAGGCAAAAGTCAAAAACTGACTGCTGCCGGTTCAATTTCGATTCGCCAGTTCAATCCGCTTTACAACGGATTTGGGGTTCTATAGTGAATTGTTTAGGACTGGATCGAAAGCTTGGTCGATTCGCGATTCAATTGATCGAACCGACTGATCCGGTCCAATTTTAAAAACATTGGTTGGATGAAGTGAACAATTCAAACTCAAAATGACATTTGTTGCTTTCAACTATTATACAACGCCTCGTGTACCAAGGGATTTTTGCTTGGTCTAAGTTGTATTATTTTTTTCAACTCGGAAAACTCGAATTTTCCAAGTGACTTTATGGTCCTAATGCACTTGTCAAAATTTATTTTCAAATGCATGATGTTAGTAGGATCATATGTTTATTTTTGAATAAAATGAGGAAGTGAATATTATCTCCTTATGTGTTCTTGTTCACTATATTTAAAACGCCACATCTCTATATTTTCGATATATAATCTTAAAAGTATAACGCAACATAACTTGTCTATAATATAAAATTGCATAAAATTGCGAACTTTCAAAATCAATGTGGAACCATAATGTAGAAAAACTAAAGAGACGTTGTCTAGGCAAGGACTTGACTATCCATTACATCATAATAAGTCCCTAAACGCTCATACTAACAAAAGTACAGAAAAACAATTCTTCAATGAATCTTGGAAAGTCTCCTCAATATCATGCCATTGATATCCATTCCCAGCCATCATTCAGCCTCTTATAAACTGACTCATAATCCCCATTGTTTACAAGAAGATTATTAACATTGGGGGAGCGAGTAGTCCATGTTGTAGACACTATGAATTTTACCGCTACATATTTATTTTTATTTATTAATCAAATTATTTCAATATTAGTTTTGTGGTTCATATTTCATTTGGCTACATTTTCTCTTAGTCAAAAAAAGAAAAGCAATAAGAAGGCAAAAACAAAATCCACAAATTTTTAAAGAAAATCTCCATTTTCTCTTAGTTGAAAAAAGAAAAGCAATAGGAAAGCAAAAAAAAAAAAAAAAAATCCCCAAAATTTTTTTAAAGAAAACCCCACTCAATAGTAAAAAAAATGAACCAAAAAAAAAAAGAAAAAAAAGAAAATCAGAAAAGATACATTCCAAAAAAATCAGGAAAAGAAACTTACAAAAACAAAAGAAGCAAAAACCCAAGAAAAATACTCTAAAAAGCTCAAGAGAAAGAAAAATAAAATCTTGTTGAAACAAAAGGCGAGCAAAAAATCCATAACAAAGTCCGAATAAAAACAATTCCGAGAATGAAGCCCAAATGGAAGCCCAAGACCAACAAGTCCAAGTCGCTTTTTGAAAAGATTTCTGCAGGCGCGCTCTCTGCCCTGTTGCAGCATCTCATTCTTCTCCAGTTGTCACTGATGCCAGCTTCTCCCCACCCTTTCCTTCATTTATCCTTTTTTTTTTTTTTTTCTCTTTTGCGCTAGTCGAATTGTAAATTTTCTCACAGAATCTACCCAGTACAAATAGTATTACCATGAAGTATCCTCAACAGCACTTTCTTTCATATCATTTCGCTCAGAAATTCCAGCCAAACAATCAGAAGTTTAAAATGGCTGGTTACAGCGGTTACTTAATCCACTTCCCTCTAAACTTGAAACCTCTTTTAGACCTGTATAAAAGCTTCAATTTAGTGAACAAAATAGAGAGAGGAATTTGCAGTCCCAGAGAGATAAAAGAGAGAGGAACGAAAGAAGAGAAATCTGAAGAAAGAAATAAAGCAAAACAGACTGTTCATTTGGCCTATTGACTCGACTAACCTCATGACTCAAGGGTCAATGTATTCGATTAGAATCAACTCGGGATCAAATCAGAAGATGTCACAAATGCATCATGTGCATGTATGTACACACAACCCTCTATTAATTTTTTTTTCAATTTTAGTTGGTAGTTACTAGTGAAAAAAATCAATGTGTCCCAAAAAATCATTACCAAACAAAAATATTAAAAAAGTCTAAAGCACATAATTACTCAATTTTACGTTTCCATCCCAGTTGAATATTTTAGAATATGAATGTTTTAGAATATGAAGGCAATTATTGATGATGTGCATAAGGTTGTCCAACGTGGCAATACGTGTCCGTGGGATCATTTATACTTGCCATCACCCATCAAACAAAAGGAGGACAGAAGTGCAACATTTGAAATTTTTTGAATCGATTTGTTATTGTCATGTTACACCTTGATTGTACAATGATCGGCCACTAATTATGCATGGCAGAAGCCAATTGGTCGGGAGACACTAGTCTTTATTGAATTTGTGCTTTCGTCAGAACATTAACAGTACTCTACTGTAAAAAAAAAAGTCAAACAACAATTAATGAGACATGCCATGTTGGAGAAATGAAAGCAATGGTGATTTGTCGGGCTTTATCTGGTTCTATGATCATCCGTAAAACTCGATTTTGTCCGGTCAAATTTGATTTTTGACCTAATTTAATTAATTCTTTAATATTTGAGTTTTTAACATGACTCGGACTGTATATCAGGTCGGTTCTCAATTTGATTGGTTCGAATCAGCCAGTCTGATCTGAGTCTAAGAACACACACAAAATCTACCTTCATTTTTTTTTTTGGTTCCTATTTTGGATAATTTTAACATATCACAAAACAATTTATGATCTCAAAAGTAATTGAAATAGATAATAAGACCATCAAATCTGAGTGTGAATCGTAGTTTTTACTTCTATAGCTAATCGCTGCCTTATATTTATCAATTCTCTCTCCTTTAGAGTCTTTCTTCTCTTTAGAATAGAGAGCTTTTTCCCTCCTCTAGGTAGGAGATTTGAAAATTTCAAAATTTTCTTCCTCTTTTTAGTGCTTTTGAACATTTTGATGTTCTAAGATCAAAGGTTCATTGCTCCCATATTCTGTTACAACACTTTAGAGTAATCGGCAATGGAATAGTGTTGGACTTTGGTTTGGATCTATCTCTCAAGGATACATTGATTACAAAAGGCATTGACGATAATGGTAACTATTGAGTTAATTTTCCCCTAATGATGTCAAGTCATTTAAATTGGAGAGCCATCGTCTAAGCTTATCAACCTTGCCATTTTTTTTGTAGGAGGTATTTCTTCTTGCTTTCTTAGTAGTCCTAGTTTGTTTATTTTCTATCTCTTTTATTATTTCGTCTGTTTGATTTTCATCATTTGTGAGGTAATCTACGGTATCCCTTGGAGTATTAAAATCATGGCTGACAATTTAGTGGAGGTAACGGGGAAATTCAAGTTATTTGAAAAAGAAAGTTACGGTACATCATTTGATCAACATGGTGTGCAGGGGAGCGTGAAAGAGTGCAGCTTAAGCTTGATTGGAAAGATCATAGGAGACAAGGTGCTGAATGTAAATGGATGTGGAGATTCCCTAGAAACTTGAGAATGATTGAGTAGGTGTAGACACCAAATCATGACATACCTTTTGTAAAAATATATGTATTACTTCATTTCGGGGGTATTTTTATTTTTCGGGGATCGATTACAATTTTCGTGCATGTTATGACTAATTCGTCACATCAGAGGCAAAATGGTAATTTCACCATGTAAATATTAGTTTATTTTATTTTATTTCCTAAATACATAATTTTACTATTTTTATCATTATTTATGATTTTAATGATTTTCGGGAGTCATTTATTATTTATTTAAAATTTTAGTATTTTTTAATTCAACGGCACGTTTTCCAATGCACTATTTTTACGAGAATTTTCAAGTGAAAAATTTTATATATGCATTTTGTATATTCATAAATTTTCTGTCAAAATCTCATAATTTTTAGAGGTCGTTTAGTATTTATTTAATTTTTATCTTTTTATTTATTAAGGGCACATTTCCCAAGAATGCGTTAATCTTAAAAATTTTTGAGTGAAAACTTTAGTATATGTGTTTCATGGGATAATATATTTTGTGTAAAATTTTTGTGATTTTTAAAAGTCATTTAGTATTTTTGTGATTTTCATAATTTTTATCATATTATGTCACGTTTTCTAATGCACCTTTACTTAAGAATTTTTGTGTGAAATATTTTATAGATTTTATGTAAAAAAATATTTAATAATTTTTTAAGACTATTTGGTACTTATTTCAAATGATATCTTTTTGTTTATGATATGTTTTTAATGATGAATTAATTTTAAAATTTTAATTTTTATTATTATTGAATTTTCTTTTTCTACTAATGCTGAATTTTAGTTTTAGTTTTAGTTTCATTTTATTTTATTTTTTTATTTTATTTTTAATTCTAAAGGAGTCCATATTTTATTTTATTATTTTATTTCATTTATTTTTCTTTATGTCCCTTACCAATATCTTAAAAAAAAAAAAAAAAGGTGGAGCAAGCTGCGTTTTGCAGCCTGCTACAGTAGCAACATGGCTGCTTAAGCTATCAAAACAGTTCCATTTTCAACTACCCTAGCAATCAGCTATACCACCAACTTCATCATCATCACAACTACTCTATGTTCAATCCCATCACCCTCCCATTTTGCACTCATTCAGCAGATTTGAAAGGATTTTGTGTGGATTGTTTTCCTCTCCTCACTTTCATCAGACACTCACCATTCCCTCCCTCTCAATTCTCACGTCTCACAACTGCAATACAATTCCCTCACTCTCTGTTTTCCCTCTGCCGGACCACACACAAGCTCACACACTTACCTTCACCACACATACACACAACTGCAATACAATCCCTCACAAACTCACCTCTCACTCATTTGCACACACTGAAGCTCACAGCTCACACCTGTAGAAGCACACACATAATACACACATTGCACTCACTCACTCACACACAAAACACACACCTGCAGACTCCTCTTCCCTCTCTCGGTCTCCCTCACTCCCTCTGCCTCCATCATACACACATTGCAGTCCCTGCACTTCACATACAATACACACACTCACACACGCAACTCACCTCTCTCACAGCCCTCACTCTACCAGCACAATTGCCCACATTACACACCTGTAAACACACACACACTCAACCTGCACAACCACAACACACCAAAACACACACACAATATATCCAATTCACCTGTACAAATACACACATCACACACGGATTTCACACACACACACACACGCCAGCTTCACAATACACCTGCGAAAAATCACAGAACACATTCAAGGCACATACACATTTTCACACAAATCACATTCAAGCACACACCACATACACAACGTGCACATCACACACACACACACAGTCAGACAAGAAAGACACACAGACACATCAGCAAGCTCCTCCACGCAACCATCATCTCCCACCACCCAAATCCTCATCCTGCGCCAATCTCCACCGAAGGCCAACCATCCTCGTCGCCCCGTCACGTCCATCAGCCCATTGACACAGCCAACTCACAATTTCCTTCTCAAATCGAGGTAAAATTAGCAATTCCCCCCTAGAATTGATGACTGAAATTTATACTTTAGACTGTGAAATTGATGATTATTTGGGGAGGGATTAATTTGGTAGAGTTTTAGGGATTTTCTGGTTCAAAAAACTGAAAGGGGATATTCGGGTGTGGGGAAAGATTTGAAGGGAGAAATTACAAAAATAGAGAGAGAGAGAGAGAGAGAGAGAGAGAGAGAGAGAGGATAGGAAATCGGAAAGAGAAACCCAGCGAGGAGAGAGAGAGAGAGAGAGAGAGAGAGAGGGAGAGAGAGAGAGAGAGAGAGAGAGAGAGAGAGAGAGAGAGAGAGAGAGAAATGGAGAGGAAGAAGAGAAAGAAGGAAGAAAGAAAAAAGAAATCTGGAAGAGAAGAGAGAAAAGAGAAAAGAAAGAAGAAAAGAAAAAGAAAAAAGAGAAGACGGAAACCGAAAAAAAAAAAAATTTTAGTGAAATTATGTCGTTTTAACGCAATTTCACTCAAAATTACGTCGTTTTGTTGGTTTAGTTTTTTAATTTGATTTTTAATTAATAATATGTATTTATTTTATAGTCCTTATACTTTTATTAATGTTACTGTGGTCCTGAGTATTTATGATTTGTGCATTTAGATTTCTGTTTTTTGTAGACCATAATTTTATTTTCTTTTCAATTAGGTCCCAATTAATTGCATTTAGGTCCCCCAACTTTTTATAATTATAATTTTGGCTCCTACATTTTTTAATTTCCATTTTTGACCCCTATATTTTTTGGTAATTACATTTTAACCCCTATATTGTTATAAAATTACATTTTGACCCTATGCTTTTCTGAAATTACCTTTTTACCCTCCAATATTTCTGAAAATTTCATTTTTACTCTCCAAGTTTGCTGGAATTGTATTTTAGTCCTTGGATGTTGCTGGAAATTGTAAATTTGGCCCCTCATGTTGCTAAAAATTGCATTCTTGCCCCCAAACCTTGCTGGAATTTCATTTTTGCCATTATATTTTGCTGGAATTACTTTATTACCCTCCAATATTGCTGGAATTTATATTTTTGCCTCCCAAGTAGCTAGAACTTGAATTTTAACCTTTGAATGTTGCTAAAAATTATAATTTGGTGTTTAATACTTGTTGGAATTTACAAATTGAGGCTTATTGTTGCTGTAAAGTTCATTTTTATCCTTAAATAATTGATGGAAATTGTAATTTAGTTCTTAAGTTGCTGGAATTTCACTTTGATCCTCAAATGTTGCTACAAATTTGGTTTTTACTTCATCAAGCTTGCTGAAATTACATTTTTTGCCTTTAAATGCTGCTGTAAATTATGTATTATCCCATAACTTTGCTGAAATTACATTTTTAGCCTTAAGTATTACTGGAAATTTTTATTTTTTTGGCATTTTGCTTGTTGAAAATTATATTTTAGCCTTTTAAATTCGTTGTAAATTATATTATTATCTTAACTATGGTTTGAAATTGTAATTTTACCCTTTAGTTTGTCATGAATTACATTTTTATTCTAGAATGTTGCCTAAATTTCCATTTTTAATCAAAAACCTTGGAACATTTTATTTTTGCCAAAAAAAAAAGAAAAAAAAGATTTAATTAAGTCCTCAAAGCTTTTAATTATTTCTTTTCACATTTTATTTTTATTAAATTTACAATTAATGTTCTAAAATTTGGTCTTTTAGTTTAATTAATGTTCAAATTAGTCTTTTTATTTTTCTTTTAGTTATTTTAGTAATTCTTATTTATATGTTAAAAACTTAATTATGTATTATTGCATTTTATTTATTGTTATTATTATTATTTTTTTATTTTTATTCTTTTAACTAAACATTTTTTTCTTTTCTCTTTCTTTCCTTCTCCTATTCATTTAATTATTGTTTTCTTTATTTTTGTTTATTATTGCTATAATTGTTTTGAATTATTGTGGCATGTTTATAGTGATTAGTATGAAATCATTTAATTAGTAGTTTATTTATTTTAAATAGTGGTATTTTTGACATGTTTGTTCATTTTATTAGCATTTATACCGAGTCTTCGAATGGGAGGTACCCCTATTATCCTTCCAATGTCTCTTCATATGCTCCTATGTGCTTCTATGTGTTTTTCTATATGTTTTTTTTATGTATCTCTTTGTATTATTATTTTTATTCATGTGTGAGTATTTATTTATTTATGTCATGTTATTTATTTGAATTTAATTTTTAATTATTCAAAGAAGTGTAATAGATAGGTAATATTCTTGAAGCAAAAATTTTGTATTTATATAGTTAATGTAATAGATAGTTTATGTTTTACCTATTAGCAAAAATCTTATGTATTCTAGATAGAAAATGTAATAGCTGGGTTAGATAGGTTATTTTTTATTTTTCCATTTTAGATTATCATTAGGTTTCTCTCCAGTGTAATAGTTAGTGCTCTTGTGTGTTATGTGTGTTATGTGCTTATGTGTTTTATTCGCTTTCCTTAGAACTTTGCATCTAGAATATTATGCTTGTGTGCTATGTGTTCCTATATGCTATTATGTGCTTTTATGTGATTATTGCTTTAATCTATGCTTTATTTATTTACTTATTTATTATAATATATGTGTATCGTCACCACACTAGTCCAACGTTAGTTGTGGTTAATTTCGGTTTCTTCGCTAGTCCAACGCTAGCAGAGAATTTTTAGAAAATAGGCTAGTCCAATGCTAGACCTCTAGGTCATTTTAGTATTAGAATCATTTCTCGTGTGCATTTCATGCCATTTTACACACATTTTCTTTTTTTAGGCCTTTTCCATTTTTGTATATACTTTATCACTTATTATCTATTTTAAACAAATGTTTAGTGCATAACATTTAGACTCCACTACACACAGAATCTTAGGTCATTTATGTGATTTTTTTTTACTAAGAAATAGTCACCTACTTATGTGGGAAGCTGTGACAGCCCCACCTTACCCAGAGGCGCACCAAAGGGCTTAGCGGACTGCCTGCCTGGCTCTCGCCAGGACTCAAATCACGCACTCGCTCAATACATACACATAATTAATGCAAAATAAAACACATTCGTAAAAAATATATTCATAAAATTCATTTGAAGTACAAATATTACAAAATGTTTTACACACTAAAATTTACACAGTATGTGCAAGAATAGCCTAAACAAGTGGCTATTAAAATATACAAAACAAAACATGTACACTGTCCAAACTCAGCTTTTCCAGCTTTAGTAGTTTTGGGAAACCTGATTAAGGAAAACAAATTAACGGGATGAGCTATAATAGCCCAATGAGTGCTCAAGTCATGCAACCATACCAGTAAAATGTGATTTTGTTCAATAAAATATTTAACGAGTAAATAAACAATTTGTGAACAATTTAAGTAACAAGTAGTCAATGGCGGATACGAGGCTCAACTACGGAAGCAAGCTTAACCGCAGAAGGAGCAAGCACTGATCATGTAACCAAGACGTTCAGACCGAGATAATAGCTCAGGTCTTTGCCAAGGAACATTCCAGTATAAACAAGCAAGACCCTAGCCACCATTCACCTTATAACCTCCAAACAAGCTACCACCTCCAAGAAGAAATTTCAACCTTGGAAGGGCCAACAAGAAAGATAGTTCAATCCGAAGTTGGCCTCTTAGAGGAATTCAACTCATTTTGGGAAAGAACAACACGCCCTAAAACACCCAGCACCTTAGAACCTCCAACTCATGATAGGGTTGACCAACCGTGAAGTAACGGTGAAGTTAGTCACGGAAGTCTCAATCACAAATAACACGTATAATAGTGAAAGCATATAACACATTGCAGAATAGATGCGATAAAGTACACATCTTTCCTCAAGTAACACATATCACTAGATAATCATGTCAAGTATATCGTATCATTTTATGCATCAAAATAATGATGTCAAGTAGTACATGGCATTTCATGCATCATACACACATAAGAACACTCACCTGAAGCCTAAGAAAATATTTCGTAATACGATCGGGTCTCACTTTCGGATCCTGAAATTCAAAAGAAATAATAGTATAAAAATCCTGAATAAAATCTAAGAACTTTCATAAGGAAATTCAAGAAATACCCCAAGTCTTTCTAGGGTTTAATTTCTAGGGTTTTGGAGCTTAGGGTTTTACCCTAGGGTTTAGGGTTTTCAAAATTAGGGTTTTCTAACTTTTAGGGTTTCGCTCGGAAAGGTTTAACTCACTAATAGCTAATCTACAAAAATTTCTGCACGCTTAAATCACTAAATTACAGCTTATAAAGTCTTAAATCATAGCCTAATTACTTTTATTTCCTAGGTTTTACCGAAATTTCGGCAGCATTTCCCCTATAATCGGACTAACCCAAAAATTTTCCCTACAAGAAAATCCAACAATCCAACCCAATTCAACAAGTTCTACAACTTTTATATTCAATTTAAACCCAAATTCAATCAAGATTCCACTCAAATTCAAAATCCCTACTCCAAGAATCATCACCCAAATCTGCACAGGGTTGGTTTTTAGCCAACTTCGTGCCATTACTGGGGTCAATCCACTAAGAACTAGGGAATTGTGATTACATGGTTTGAAAGTACGTTTATAGGGCTACAACTTTTGTGAAGATCATCAATCCAAATTCCAACTAGAACAGGTTCAAAATCAGCGCTCAATTTGGCTCATCATAAAAACTGTTTTACGCAGAATCAAATTTTCAGCCAACTTTGCAAGCTTTCTGCGGTTAATACACAATGAACCACCATGCAAGCCTTATACCGTTTTAAATCCCTATGAATCTAGTTTCTAAAACAACAAGAATTATTCGAATCCAAGTTATCTACACCAAGTTATGAAAGTTTTACTAAAACTTGTCCAGCATGACTGTTCAAGTAGTTCTACCAATTTCACATCAAACTCACTTTAATTTCACTCAAATTTATCACAAAAACACCTAAACTACTCCAAGGTTCTTCAACCAAATCAAACTTAAATCATGTCATTTCAAGTTTAAATCACTATCTACAAGTCATACAAGTCCATAAACCTCATATTCATGGAATAAAATTTCATATTTCATGGCTAAAATAAATCATACTTAACTTTAAAGATATGGGTAAAAGCTATAAAAACTACAAATTATGCTTGAAATAATAAGAGAAGTTCTTGGTTAATACCTTTAATAAGGCAAGATCTTTGCTTAGGATGAAGATTAACTCACTTTCTATGGAAGAAATAGGATCAAATTGGAGAGAAATACTTCAAGAAAATGAAAGCAAAAGAGAGGAAAAAGAGAAAATAGGGGCCGGCCAAGATGAAGAGGAAAAGAGAAAAAAAAATGGCTAAGTAATATGGAAAAGAATTGAAGAAAAATTGAAAAAATGGTGGTCCAATCAAAGCAAGACAAAACCAAAGTGATTTTGACTTTCTTAACCATGGAAGACTACACTTGGCTAAGGGTCATTAGAAGAGATTTTTGTGATTTATCCTACAATTATATCTTGCAAGAGATGCTAGGTACAATTCCTAAAAGCAATGGTACAACATGCTAGTAAAATAGAAAATCAATTCCTTATTTCTTCTCACTAATTTCGGCCCTCTCTTTTTTTTTTCTTCTAATGAACATAATACAAAATAAATGGTTTTGGCATGAATTTCTAGGGTGTTACAGAAGCGGTGGCGTACATACCGTTCCCCCCTTCGTGAGTAGGAATAACTAGTCACGAGTCTATTAGTCCTCCGTACCTGTTATGTTGCATCCCTACTTTCTTGATTCACTTACTATCTATATTATTATTTTTTCTTTTCTTTTGCATTCCATTTTGCATCTATACTTGTGACTTCTAACCAAGGGAAAAAAACTAATTTTTCTGACTATGAGTAGTAGGAAGGAATTAAGAAGTTTTACGGGATTGAAAGAATCAACTATACCTGGCTCGATTCAAGTGAATTCAATCGGAATCAAATATTTGTACAACCACTTTGTGTCCCGGGAGTGTTTTGCTACACATCAACAAGATTTCTTCATTGACACAGAGGAAGCATGGTCTCAGAAGAGAATATGGGTCTATGGTTTCGTACTGGCTGGATTCTTTCTTTTCCCACGACTGGACAATAAAGTTAATATAAGGATCGCCAACATGATTATTGATCTCTTTCGTAGGATAGAAGACCAGAACCTGACTATTGTGCCCATTATTGTGGCCGACATTTTCGTAGCATGTACCAAATGTAAGAGAAAGCCTGGATTCTTCTAGGGTCCCAGCATCCTATTTCAGATTTGGGCTATGGAACATCTACATCGGCATTCTGTGATCCGATCCAAGTTTGTTTTAAAAGACACAAATTGGATCCAATCACAGAGAAGGAGAATTGACTCAGCAAACCAGGCAAGAGATGCAAAGGCATATTTGAAATTATTCAATGAACTCAATGAGAAAGACATATGTTGAGTTTTAGAATGGACTGAGTGTCGTAAACCGGCATTGGCAATATTTCGGAAGAAGGTTCATCCCACTGTTGGGTACTAATGGAGTAGCACCTTACATTCCTCAAAGAATTCTTCGTCAGTTCGGACACATCTAGGGCATTCCCCCAGAGTTACATACAGAAGATTTTGATATCATTTTTCACCAAGGGATTTGTCCTAGTGAAATACCAAGGAAGTCAGAGATTGTAGAAGCATGAGGAAGTCGATGCACAGACCAGGATATTCTATTTGACTCGGGGACTAAATTTTTTTCAAGAACTATCTCAGGATATAATGTATGGCTTAAGAATTAGAATCATCCACAGGGACAGATCGTCGTTGACCCCGTTGAGGAAGTCGTTTGTTTGAGATCCCTGTTAGAAGCAAAAGATCGTGAGCTAATACAAGCATAGTAGAATTCTGAGAAGAACAAGGAAGCATATAAATCTGTCAAGCAACTTTACACAGAAGCGAAATAAGAACTGTGAGAAAAGAAAAGGAAATATTTGAAGCTGAAAGATGACATCAACTGTACAATGAATAGATACTCTTGGGAGCTAAATCGCAGCAAAGCTCAGCGCCTAGAAGACCAATTAAAGAGAGTTTTAGATTGTGTAGGAGAGTTGACAGAATGATGTACTATTTTGCTTCACTGTATCTGATTGGCTGTAAAAGTGGTGGAATATTTTCTTTTAATGCTCAAGTGGTATGAACGTTGACTAAATTATCAAGCTGAAATTCTTCTCACTCCAATGCTGAAGGGGGGTCTCACCATAAAGGATCGCATCTCATATTAGGCCTACTCTTGGCATAACAAGGGCACCTTCTAGGACATACATTCGAATTGTTTATACATTCACTGATTTCAATTTTTTTTTGTTGTTTGTTTTTCTTTTTCAGAATAAATTTGATGGTGTCATGCAAGACAAATATCTAAATCATTTCCTTTCTATCTTCGTCTCTCAAGTACCTTAAATCATAGCTTCATTTCAAAGAAGCCCCATCATTACCAGATCTCGAAGTCAAGTTTTGAAACGTATAAATATGAATTCGACTTCGAATGTTTTAGAAAGACCAACTCAAGCAGTGTCAGTGGATTTCTCTATATTGGGAGCTTAGTTAAGTGAAGTGTTGGGCAAGTTTAATGAGTTGAGTGCAGAAATGGCATCGCAAAGGTGTGTAATTGATCAATTTGTTGCAAACAGCAGTAGTGGTGTTCCAAATAATCCAGTGCCAATAGTTGACCATACCCCCGAGCAGGTTAACCAATTGCCTCTCACGACCAATATGTAAGCTGCTTCTATCTCACCTTTTGCCAATCCTATTGAAGGACCGTGTGCCCATTTTAACTCTGATCTTTTACACACGCATCCAAGTTATGTCTAAGTGAATCTACCCAATTACCCAGTTTTTCAATCTCATCCGCATATCAATCCAAACATTCCACTCAATCTTCAAGTATTTCATCATCAAGTTGCAGAACCTTTTGTTTGGGATGTAGTCTCTCAGGGAAAACCAGCCATGGATGAAAATGTCACAACCGTAGATAAAGATTTGCTGAAAAGATTGGATCGATTTGAGGAGTTCATGAAGAAAAGTCAAGGATTACACAAGCATGATGGGTTAGATTATGATGATCTCTATCTTTTTCCGGACGTTCAGTTGCCATTGGGTTTCAGGACTCCTAAATTCACTAAGTACGATGGAACTGAAAATCCCAAGACACACCTCAAGATGTTTGCCAACAAACTTGGCAAACCAGTAGACGATGAGAATTTACGAATGCGTCTATTTCCTGAGAGTTTGGAGGGTGATGCATTAGATTGGTATTCGAATTTGAAGCCTCAGGAGATAAGAAGTTGGTTGGATTTGTCAACAGCTTTTGTTAAGCAATATGAATTCAACTGTGAATTAGCTTCAACATGAATTACGTTAGAAAGTATTAAGAGAAAGCCTTCAGAGAATCACAAAACATATGCTAAACGTTGGAGAAAATTGGCTGCCAAAGTGGAACCTCCTATGAATGAAGAGAAGATTGTCTGAACTTTCATTAAGATTCATGACCCACCATATTTTGAGGAGATTTTTCGCATGTCAGGGAGTTCATTTTCTGCCATTATCAACAAGCTAGAAGAGTACGATGAGTTTGTCAAGACAGACAAAATCGTTAATGTGACAGTATTAAAATTGCAGTTGGAAGCTTTGCAAAATCAGAATTCAGGTAGTAATGGGAAGAAATCTCCATTCAAAAAGAAAGAAGGAGATACTGCTTTCGTATGGGATCAAAACCCATCCTTTAGACCCATAATTCAAAACTATCCTCCATACGTAACTCATTACCAACAACCTCTCCATTCTCAACCAGTTTATCACACCAACACCTAACCCCATCATTCTCAACCCAACTATCTAAATTATTTCATCTCATTACCAGTCCCTCGACCAACATTTCAAAATTACCCTTGTCCTCCCTATAACGAAAGACCACCTCAACAAAATATTAGTATCACCCAGAACCCTTTTCAAGCCAATAAAGACCAAATTCAGAGACAGCTCCGAACTTATACCAATTTGGGCCATTCCATTGACCAGTTGTATGAGCAGTTGAAAGCCGCTGGCAAAATTGAAGTGCTTCCAACTAAGGTTTATAACAAAGGGTTCCCTGCAGGTTACAATTCTTATGCTATTTGTGTGTACCATTCAGGGAGTTCTAGATACTCAATAACCAATTGTTGGGCTTTAAGGAATCAAATTCAGGACATGATTGAGTCTGGAGAGATCATTCTCAGGAGATCATGGGAGCAGGGACCAAGTGTGAGTAAAAATCCCCTTCCAGAGTATGGAAACACTGTAGGAGCCATCACTGCTGATAAGGAATTCGATGATCCTACTTTATACATTGTGGATGAATATAAGATCGAGAGTATAATGGAAGTTGATTTGGTCAAGATGAAGGAAGAGTTATCTACTAAAATGCCAGTAGTGAAGAACAAGGATGATATTATTAAGAATGAGTTGAAACAGTCAGTGCTCGAGAAAGACGAGCCTTTTATGTTAGAAAGATGTCTTGAGCCATTCATTTTGGACCTGTCTTTTTTTGAGTTGGATATACTTGAACCCATATGGTGCTCGAGTTTCTAGAGCAGATGCCTGTGAATAGTTTACAAGAAGTATCGTGGAATTACGAGGAACCTGCATTGTTGATTGGGAATAAGAAGTTGTTGAAAGAAGAATTGGATGCTGTCACTAGATTTGGGAGAGTTCTAGGAGAGTTCGAGATAAATGCTCAATCCAAAACTCAAGGGAATTTTTTGCTGCCTAAGCAACCCGTATCTGAAAAGGATACTCTGAATTTTTTGAGATTGATCAAGAGAAATGAATACAAGATAGTGGAATAGTTGGACAAGACACCTGCTCATATCTCTTTCCTGAACTTGCTCTTGACTTCCGAGCTGCATAGAGAAACTTTGCTCAAAGTGCTTAATGAGACTCACATTTTTAAAGATATTCCTATTGATAAATTTTTCAATGTTGTAGGCAGCATTCTGACCTCAGTTCGTATTAGTTTCTTTGATAATGATTTGACTGCAGAAGGGATTGCACACAACAAAGCGTTGTATATATCAGTGCGTTGTAATGGGAAGCTGTTGCCAAGGGTTTTGGTGGATAATGGATCAGTTTTAAATATTTGTCCGTGGGCTACTATTGTCAAACTTGGATTATCTGATGTCAAACTTCGCACATCGATTGTTGTGATAAGAGGTTTTGATGGAATTAGGAAGGAGCCGATGGGTTAAATCGATTTGGTCTTAGAAGTCGGTCCAACTCAATTTCAGGTTTTTTGTTAAGTCATGGATTTCTCTGGTACTTACAATGTTCTATTGGGGATACCATGAATGCACACTTCTAACTTAGTGCCTTCTTTGTTCATCAAATGCTCAGATTTATTGTAAATGATCAGTTAATCACCGTATTTGCCGAAGATGACTATGCAATGATGGTTAATGCCAAAGAAAGAGACAGTGAAAAACTTGCAATTTTTGCTCATCGTATTGAAGATGTTGTCTCTACGGGGTGGATTGTGAAGAATGAATCATTCATCAGAACAGATGTATCTGAAGTCAGTGTCATGATGGCTAAAGAAATAATTCGAGGAGGTTATGAGATAGGGAAGGGTCTCGAGAGAAATCTGCAAGGACGTCTGGAACCAATAGAGTTTCTAATGCAAAAGGACATATTTGGATTAGGATTTTATCCAACGGCGAAAGATAGGCTAAAGATAGGAAGGAGATGAGGATCCGGAAGCTTACTAAAAAGGAAGGAAGGCAGTTTGGAATGCATATTCCACCATTGCACTACACTTTTCCTCGCTCATCTGGGGTAGTGATATCTGATCTTGATAAAGAGAATTCTGCAGATGAGATCGAATTTGGCATATCTCAATTATTTGTTGGAGCTATTTGTGATGTCACTCCATCAAAATCTTCTGAATTCCCAACAATTTCTGAGAGTGCCCTTCAAAACTGGACAGCTGATTATCTTCCGGTTCAAAGGGAGTTTCAGTAAATTTAACAGATTATCTTTTGCTCAGACTCATGCTTAGATAGGGCCTTACTTAGGATATTTTGTTTAGTGGTTGCTTTTGTTTCTTGGCTCTAGTCCCTTTTGCATATATCAGCGTCTTGTAAGTCAAAACATGTTTCATTCTTGGTATAGAGTTTCAAAATGAATGTATTTTTGAGTAAGGTCCCTATCTCTAAAGATGATGTCTTTTGTTGATTTGCCATTTATTTCTAAATTTGAAATAATGAAGAATTTTCTTTCTTGGTTTTCAATAATTTCTTTTTATTTATTTGTTTTTGTATGTTTGTGTTATCTTTTTCAGATGGCCATCAATAAAATCATTTGACCCTTTAGATGTCACAATTCTAGAAGTTGATGATTGCAATCTTGATATCTCTCGTGAGTTTGAAATTATGGAATCTAAAATTCAAAACAAGATTGATACCGAGGGAGAATGTGAATTTTTGTCAAAAACTCTTGAACAATATGAAAAGAAACCCAAACCGAATCTAGAAAAGACAGAATCCATTAACATTGGCACTGAAACAGAATTTAAGGAAATCAAAGTTAGCATTCATTTGAATAAGAAGCAAAAACAAGAGATGATTGAATTTTTGATTTTGTTTCAAGATGTTTTCGCATGGTCATATGATGATATAGCTGGAATTTCTACGGATATAGTAGTTCATAAATTGCCAACAGATCCAAATGTTCCACCCGTGAAGCAGAAATCTCGCAAGTTTAAACCAGATATGAGTCTCAAAATGAAGGAGTAAATTGTAAAACAACTTAATACTGGGATCATTATGTTGTGTCATTATCTCATTTGGATTTCAAATCCCGTTCCTGTCCCAAAGAAGAATGGAGAGGTGCGAGTTTGTGTAGATTATAGAGATCTTAACAAGGTAAGTCCAAAAGATGATTTTTCGCTGCCGAACATTCATATTCTTTTGAACAATACTGCAGAGCACGAGATCGTATCATTTGGAGATTATTTTTCGAGGTATTACCAGATTTTGATGGCAGAGGAAGATAGAAAGAAGACTGCTTTTGTCACCCTTTGGGGAATATTTTGCTATAGGGTGATGCCTTTTGGATTAAAAAATGCTGAAGCCACTTATCAAAGAACAATAATCACCTTGTTTTGTGATATAATCCACAAAGAGATAGAGGTTTACATGGATAACATTATAATCAAATCTAAAAAGGTTGAGGATCACTTGGTGGATTTGAGAAAATTGTTTGAAAGATTGAGAAATGCAATTTGAAGTTGAATACTGTTAAGTGTGCTTTTGGAGCTCTAGCCGACAAATTATTGGGGTTTATTGTTAGTAAGAGAGGTATCGAGATAGATCCTGCCAAAATCAAAGCGATTCGCGACATGCCAATTCTAAAAACTCAAAGAGATGTAAAAAGTTTTTGGGAAGAATCAATTTCATTAGTAGGTCAATTGCCCAACTAACTTCTACTTGTGAACCTTTGTTCAAGTTGTTGAAGAAAAATGCACATATAAACTGGAATGAAGATTGTTAAAAGGGTTTTGATAAGATTAAAGATTACTTGTTGAATCCTCTAATTTTAGTGCCGCCCTAACCTGGAAGACCTCTGATTATGTATTTATCTGTGCTTGACGAAGTTGTAGGATGTGTTTTGGGGCAACATGATGAATCAGGAAAAAGAGAACAGGCCATCTACTATCTCAGTAAGAAATTTATTACGTATGAGGCTAATTATTCTTTTTTGGAAAGAAGCTGTTGTGCATTGGCTTGGGCGGTTAAAAAATTAAGGCATTATTTGCTTAGTCACACCACTTACCTCATTTCCCGTTCTGATCCCTTCAAGTGTTTGTTGGAAAAACCAATGCCTACTGAACGGATGGTCAAATGACAAATGATTCTTTTTGAATTTGATATTGTTTTCACAACGCAAAAGGCAGTTAAAGGGCAGGCTATATCAGATCACTTGACAGAAAATCTAAGAGAGAATGATTACCAGCCACTCAATACTTATTTTCCAGATGAAAAAATTTTGCTCATTGGAGCAATTGAAGATATGAGTGAGCAGTATTTGGGGTAGAGATTATTCTTTGATGGCGCTTTAAATGCTTTCGGGGCCAGAATCGGTGCAATTCTAGTTTCACCCGAAAGGAAGCATTATCCTGGAACTGCTAAATTGTGTTTTTCTTGTACTAGTAATTTGGTCGAGTACGAAAGCTGTATTCTTGGATTGAAGATGGCGTTAGAAATGGAGGTTAGAGACTTGGTGGCATTTAGTGATTCCGACTTACTTGTGCATCGGACACTCAAGTAATGGGCAATTCGAGATTCTAAAATCATTCCATATCATTGCAATCTACTGAATCTAGCTTCCAAGTTCAGAAGTTTGGAGTTTCGACATATTCCACGAACACGTAATATGTTTACAGATGCCTTAACTACTTTGTCTTCAATGATTAAACATCCCGATAAATTTGTAATTGGGCCTATCCAGATTCAGCTTCAAGAGGAGCCAGCTCATTGTTGGGTTACAGAAGAAATTTCAGACGGTTGGCCTTGGTACCATGATATCAAAGAATTCATTAAAACTGGGTTCTACCCTCCCGGTGCTATTGCAGTTTCAAAAAGTTTTTGCGCAGAATGTCTTCAAAATTCTTTTTGAATGGAGAAATACTGTACAAGAGAACGTCTGACTTGGGTCTATTAAGGTGTGTTGATAAAGAATAGGCCCATCAAATGATGAAAGAAATTCACGGTGGTGTGTGTGGACTACACATGAATGGGCATTTGTTAGCTAAGAAAATCATGAGGATGGGATATTTTTGACTTACTATAGAGCACGACTGTGTAGATTTTGTTCGAAAGTGTATTAAGTACTAAATGCATGGTGACGTGATACATGCCCCTCCTACGGTACTACATAGTATGACTGCTCCTTGGCCATGTTCGATGTAGAGAATGGATGTAATTGAAACCATTGATCCTCCTGTTTCAAATGGATATAGATTCATTTTGGTGGCAATAGAGTATTTTACCAAATGGGTTGAGGCTGCATCTTACAGGCATATGACTAAAAAAGTCGTGGCAAATTTTCTCAAAAACAATATCATCTGTCGTTTTGGAGTACCAGAGACGTTAATCACTGATAATGCCAAAAATCTCAACAACGACATGGTTGATGGGTTGTGTGAACAATTCAAAATCAATCATAGAAATTCTGCTATTTACAGACCCCAAATGAACGGAGCCGTGGAAGCTGCCAATAAGAATTTGAAGAAGATCATTCGAAAGATGACTGACATACATTGGGATTGGCATGAGAAATTACCTTATGCATTGATGGAGTATAGAACTGCCATAAGGACTTCTATTGGGGAAACTCCTTACTCTCTCATGTATGGAATAGAGGCGGTAATACCTACTGAAGTTGAGATCCCGTCCTTGCGTATATTGATGGACATTCAGTTGGAAGAAGCTGAATGGGTCAGAGAACGTCATGAGCAGTTATCATTGATTGACGAAAAGCGGTTGAATGCCGTTTGTCATGGACAGTGTTACCAAAGACGAATGGCCCGTGCTTATCAGAAAAAAGTCAAACCTCGCCTATTCGAGATTGGAGACAAAGTTTTGAAACGAATCTTTCCAATTCAGGAAGAGGCAAAAGGGAAATTCGCTCCAAATTGGCAAGGTCCGTTCATCGTCAAGAAGGTATTATCAGGTAGAGGTTTTGTACTGGCAGAAATGGATGGTCAAAAATTTCTCCAAATCATCAATTTAAACTTGGTAAAAAAGTTTTACATTTAATTAGTAAATTTTCTTTCAAAATTATTGTAAAAAAAAAAAAAGAGAGACGGATCAAAGGCGGACATTCTTTCTTTTCCCTTAAATATTTTCTTCCTCTAGTTTTTCCCTTTGAGCCTTTAGAATCCGTAAATTTCGTTTCATAACCCACTTGATGGTTGCACCCCAAACTAGGGCAAAATTTTTATTTTGTTGGTTGTTCTTTATATTAAAAAAAAAGAAAAAAAAAGAAAAAAAAGAGTAATAAAGAGTAAATGTGAAAATGTTACAAAAAGAAAACCCTACAAGAAAGTGATAAATCGGGGTAAATTTTTTTTTAAAAGAAAAAAAAAGAGAGAGAGCAAAAGCAAGAAATAAAAGTTGGGATAGTTCATTCTAAGAAATGCAATCTCAAGACAATCAACCCTCTCACAAATTCTACTTTACAGCCTTAACTTTTTCAGACACTTTAACTTGACCCCGTATTGAAAAGCCGAGAATGTTATCGACCTCCGTCTTTATTTTGTGATAATTTTGATATGAAAATTTGCAAATCAAAAAGTCCATATGATGTTAATATATCTATTCCAGGTTCACCAAGAGGAGATTGTCTTACTGATGCTAAATATTTTTCAAATACTAGTCTGATTTAATGAAAAGGGGGATGACCATTCAAGATTTGAATGATTGTAGCTCTATGTCTTCTTTTGTAAAGGCGAAAGCCCGAAAGGGCCAAAAAAAAAAATTTTTAGTGAAACTACGTCGTTTTGACGTAGTTTCACTCAAAATTACGTCGTTTTGTTGGTTTAGTTTTTTTAATTTATTTTTAATTAATAATATGTATTTATTTTATAGTCATTACACTTTTATTAATGTTATTGTGGCCCTGAGCATTTATAATTTGTGCATTTAGATTTCTGTTTTTTGTAGATTGACCACCCCCATAATTTTATTTTCTTTTCAATTAAGTCCCAATTAATTGCATTTAGGTCCCCCGACTTTTATATAATTATAATTTTGGCCTCTACATTTTTTAATTTTCATTTTTGACCCCTATATTTTTCAGTAATTATATTTTGACCCCTATATTTTTAAAAAATTACATTTTGACCCCTATACTTTTCTGAAATTACCTTTTTACCCTCGAATGTTTCTGGAAATTTCATTTTTACTCTCCAAGTTTGCTGGAATTGTATTTTAGCCCTTGGATGTTGCTGAAAATGATAAATTTGGCCCCTCATGTTGCTAAAAATTGCATTCTTGCCCCCAAACCTTGCTGGAATTTTATTTTTGCCATTATATTTTGCTGGAATTACTTTTTTGCCCTCCAATATTACTGAAATTTATATTTTTGCCCCGCAAATAGCTAGAACTTGAATTTTAACCTTTGAATATTGCTAAAAATTATAATTTGGTGTTTGATACTTGTTAGAATTTACAAATTGAGGCTTACTGTTGCTGTAAAGTTCATTTTTATTCTTGAATAATTGCTGAAAATTGTAATTTAGTTCTTAAGTTGCTAGAATTTCACTTTGATCCTCAAATGTTGTTGGAAATTTGATTTTTACTTCATCAAGTTTGCTGAAATTACATTTTTTGCCTTTAAACGCTGCTGTAAATTATGTATTATCCCATAACTTTGCTGAAATTACATTTTTAGCCTTAATTATTGCTGAAAATTTTTATTTTTTGGCATTGTGCTTGCTGAAAATTATATTTTAGCCTTTTAAATTCGTTGTAAATTATATTATTATCTTGACTATGGTTTGAAATTGTAATTTTATCCTTTAGTTGGTCATGAATTACATTTTTATTCTAGAATGTTGCCTAAATTTCCATTTTTAATCAAAAACCTTGGAACATTTTATTTTTGCCAAAAAAAAGAAAAAAAAGATTTAATTAAGTCCTCAAAGCTTTTAATTATTTCTTTTCACATTTTATTTTTATTAAATTTACAATTAACGTTCTAAAATTTGGTCCTTTTAGTCTAATTAATGCTCAAATTAGTTTCTTTTATTTATTTTGGTAATTCTTATTTGTATGTTAAAAACTTAATTATGTATTATTGCATTTTATTTATTGTGATTATTATTATTATTATTATTTTATTTTTACTTTTATTTTTATTCTTTTAACTAAACATTTTTTTTCTTCTTTTTCTTTCTTTCCTTCTCCTATTCATTTAATTATTGTTTTCTTTATTTTTGTTTATTATTGCTATAATTGTTTTGAATTATTGTGGCGTGTTTATAGTGATTAGTATGAAATTATTTAATTAGTAGTTTATTTATTTTAAATAGTGATATTTTTGACATGTTTGTTCATTTTATTAGTATTTATACCGAGTCTTCGAATGGGAGGTACCCCTATTATTCTTCCAATGTCTCTTCATATGCTCCTATGTGCTCCTATGTATTTTTCTATATATTTTTTTTATGTATCTCTTTGTATTATTATTTTTATTCATGTGTGAGTATTTATTTATTTATGTCATGTTATTTATTTGAATTTAATTTTTAATTATTTAAAGAAGTGTAATAGATAGGTAATATTCTTGAAGCAAAAATTTTGTATTTAGATAGTTAATGTAATAGATAGTTTATGTTTTACCTATTTAGCAAAAATCTTATGTATTCTAGATAGAAAATGTAATAGTTAGGTTAGATAGGTTATTTTTTATTTTTTCATTTTAGATTATAATTAGGTTTCTCTCCGGTATAATAGTTAGTGCTCTTGTGTGTTATGTGTGTTATGTGCTTATGTGTTTTATTCGCTTTCCTTAAGATTTTGCATCTAAAAATTATGCTTGTGTGCTATGTGCTCCTATGTGCTATTATGTGCTTTTATGTGATTATTGCTTTAATCTATGCTTTATTTATTTACTTATTTATTATAATATGTATGTATCGTTGCCACAGTAGTCCAACGCTAGTTGTGGTTAATTTCGATTTTTTTGTTAGTCCAACGCTAGCGGAGAATTTTTAGAAAATAGGCTAGTCCAATACTAGATCTCTAGGTAATTTTAGTATTAGAATCATTTTTCGTGTGCATTTCATGCCATTTCACACACATTTCTCTTTTTTAGGCCTTTTCCATTTTTGTATGATTTTTGTATATACTTTATCACTTATTATCTATCTTAAACCAATGTTTAGTGCATAACATTTAAAATCCACTGTACACAGAATCTTAGGTCATTTGTGTGAATTTTTTTTGACTAAGAAATAGTCACCTACTTACGTGGGAAGCGGTGGAGTACATGCCGTTCCCCCCTCCGTGAGTAGGAATAGCTAGTCACGAGTCTATTAGTCCCCCGTACCCGTTATGTTGCATCTCTACTTTCTTGGTTCACTTACTATCTATATTACTATTTTTTCTTTTCTTTTGCATTCCATTTTGCATCTATACTCGTGACTCCATCAAGGTCTAGACTCGGGTTTCGCAATTAATGCGATAATCCCGACCAAACCTCAATGGAATATTTTGTCCCTTAATGATATCCATTTTTAGGACTAGATTTGCATTCATATAGTTGCATCCAAATGTGATAAAATCTTAGGGTTGTATTAGAAAAATTTAGACTAAACCTCGTAACTAGTTTCGGCTAGGTTGAAAGGGTGCCTTAGGTGTAAACCTTTGCCTTCCCTTTCTTCAACTGTGACTCCTGAACTTTTTTCTCTTGTTTTCAAAGACCTGAAGTTGTCTAAAAGGGTTTTTCTCGTTTTTCTTAATTTTTTCTGAAAAAATATTTTTTAAATCATTCTCGATTTTTCTTACCTTTTATAAAATATTTTCTGATGATTTGGTATGTGACAGTCCCACCTTACCCAGAGGCGCACCAAAGGGCTTAGCAGACTGCCTGCCTAGCTCTTGCCAGGACTCAAATCGCGCACTCACGCAACCATCCAAGCGTACTTAACTCAAAATAAAATGAAATAAAAGGGAATAAAATAAAATACACTCATATTATTTAACTTAAAGCTACAAGTAGTATCAAAAGTTTACATGTCATAATATATATGATTTTCACAAGGCTAGCCTACAACAGTTTGGCTATTACAATAACTAAAACATCTATAATATTCAAAACCAGTCGATCCAGCTTTAATTTTTCAGGAAACCTGAGTAAAGGAAAACAAATAAAAGGAATGAGCTATAATAGCCTAGTGAATGCCCAAGTCATGCAACAAGATCAAGAACTCATTATTTTTGTGAATAAAATAATCGATAAATTAACTAAACAAGATATGAACAATTTAATTAACAAGTAGTCAAGGGCGGATACAAAGCTCAACTAGGGAGCAAGCTCAACCGTAGAAAAAGCAAGTATTGATCATGTAACCATGACGGTAGGACCGAGATAATAGCTCAGGTCTTTATCAAAGGATATGCCAGTTTTATCACGCAAGCCCTAACCACCGTTCACCTTATAACCTCCATACAGGCTACCATATCCAGGAAGTAATCTCAACCTTGGAGGGCCAACACGCAAGAAAGTTCAATTCGGAGTTGGCCTCTTTGAGGATTCACAACTCAAAAGGGAAAGAACGTCACGCCCTAAAACACCCAGCACCTTATAACCTCGCAAGCCTCTCCGGGTTGACTATCCGTGAAGTAACGGTAAAGTTAGTCATGGGAGTCTCATGAACAAGTAACACGTTGAATAGTGAAAGCATATAACACATTACAGAATAGATGCGATAAAGTACACATCTTTCCTCAAGTAGCACATTTTATTACATAATATTTGCAAGTGTAACATAATATTTACAAGTGAAACATAACATTTCATGCATCATGCACACATAGAGATACTCACCTGGAATGCCTAAGAAAATATCTCGTAAAATGGTCACGATGCGTTTCGGACCCTGAAATTTAAAAGAAATAATATAATGAAAACCCAATTAAAACCCTAGTGAATTTAGTAAGAAAAATTCAAGAAAATACCCCACTTATTTCTAGGGTTTTGATTTTAGGGTTTAGGGTTTACTCATTCTAAGAAAATTTAATCTATCACTAGATCATTTTCTAAAAATTCCTACACTTCAATTTCCTTCAATTGAGCATATTCTAGGTTTAAAATCTCACTTGTCAATTTTTCTTCTTTTAATTCTACCAAAAATTTCGGCAGCATTTCCCCTTAAAATCGGACTAACCAAAATTTTTTTACTGCAAGAAAATCAGCCATCCAACCCAAATTCAACAAGTTCTACAACTTTTATATTCAATTCAAGCTCAAAGTCAATCAAGATTTCACTAAATTTCAAGAATTCTACTCCAAGAATCTTCAACCAAACAACATATAACACATGAAATTTCAAGGTTTAAATGCTATTTACTAGTCTATCTAACCACAAAAACACTTTATCTAGCAAGTAAATCTCCAATTCAAACTAAGTTCTCCAAGTAGTAGCAACAAGAATCTAGGTTTAAACTTGCATAAAAGACTAATTAAAACTTGAAATTAGTAGGAAAAGTTCATAGTAAATACCTTAGATATGCTTAGAACTTTGCTTAGGAAGGAAAGAAGCTCACTTTCTATAGTGGATTTGCCCAAAATTTGGAGAATAAGCTTCAAGAAGTTGAGAGAAAAATGAGAGGAAAAGAGAAAGAGAGATGGCCGGCCAAGAAGAAAGAGAAGAGAAAGAAATAGGCTACGAAAAATAGAAAAGAAATAAAGTAAAGGTGGGAAAAAAATTAACCAATAAAAACATAACAAGAATAAAGTTTGAGTTTAGTCTTTTAATGCAATAGTGGTTGACTTGGATCAATTTGATTGGTAGAACTTTTAAATCTCTTATCGCCTAATACTAGCAATATTATGGCACAAATTATTAAAGCAAAAAGAGAGGAAAATAGAGAGAGCAAGATCTGGCCATAAGGAGAAAAAGAAAGAAAGAAATTTGGCCAAAAAGAAAAAGAAAAGAAAGAAGAATTTTTGGCCAAGAGAAAAAGAAAAAGAGAGAAGAAATTTCAGCCAAGGAAAAGAAAATAAAGTAAGAAAATAAGTGAAATTTTTGAGTAAAATTGAGCTAAAATTTAAGTAGTCAAAAGACTAGAAAATAGTAGAATAAGCTAATCAAAATTTAAACACTAATATAAATTAAATGGTCAAGTAAAATTATTCTAACTTTAGTACTTAGGTGTCTTTACTTAATAATGAAATCTTAGTTAATTAACCTAATTAACTCAAGAAATCTTCCAACTAATAAATCAAGGATTAACACTTAACCCTAAATAAGAAAAATGTCTCTTGTAAGTGCATTTTCTAGGGTAAACCAAAACTCAATACCAAGTGGTGACTCCTTTTTCACTAAAAACCCTTTTTTAGACTCTATTTTCGAGCTAAAAAATCGTCACATTTTCAAAGTCCCATTTTAGGCCCTTTTCTTTTTGTTTTAAAAATAAAGCATTTTTTTAATCACATCTTTTGTCAAAATATCTTTTATAAAGCATCTTCTAAAATTCATTTTACAAAAATCTATACCCTTTTTCCCAACATAAATAAGCATCAACATCAATAGTTTCTTTTTTCCAGCTTTCGAAAAAAATGGAGCGCGACATTAGGCCCTAACTTGTTCCAGTTCATTTTTAGCTCAAAGATTGAGCTACAGAAGGTATTGACAGGTGGACCATGGATTATTGACAATCAGTTGCTGGCCATCAATAAATGGAAGGAAGAATTGAGCAAGATGAAAATAGGTTGAATTTAGCTATGTTTTCAGACTCGAACTGGATTGGCCGATCGGACTGGGGACTAGCAAGGCTTCCAGTCTGAGTCTAACTTGAAACTCGGATTGATAAAAATCGATTAAACTCAGTCAAAAATTGGGTTTGATCAAGACCCGTATGAACCGGACAGACCCCGGCTTAATATTTTTTGGACATTTTGTGCCTTTTTTTTTTCTTTGAACTTTTTTTTTTTTGGACAGACCCCAGTTTGATTTTGTTCTTTTCTTTTCTTCTTTGAGCTCTTTCTTTCTTTGCCTCAAACCCATCTCCTCTTCCCCACCGATTCATGTCAACAGCACCACCCCCCTTCTAGAATCCTGCTTTGCCATCAGTCGCATATTTCCTCTTTTCTTTCTCTCTGTCTAATCTTGATGTACTGCAACTGAAGGACTACAGGTAGTACTTTATTTTTCCTTTTTGTATTTATTTTTCTTCATTACAGATTTATGTTGGCTGATCTAACTATTCTGGATTAGTCATATATTTCCCTTTTTTTCGTTCTATCCTTGGTAATTTTGGAGTTTTTGATTTGCATCTTTTAGTGCTATTAATATTCTGCTGGAATTGGGATAATTTTGATTTTCTGTCTGGGGTTGTGTGGTAGTTTTGAGGATTGACTTATTTTTTTGGATTATGAAGGTATATGAATATTTTTTTTTCTATTTATGGTATTATGAGAATTGGGTGCTTTGGACAAGATTGGATAATATTGTTGGCTTGCAGTAGAGTGTAGTTGTGCTATGATGATTTGGATAGATCTGTTACGGACGTATATTGTTTGAGTGCATGGAAATGAGACTTTAGGAGATGGAATCATTGTAAAGAGTTAAATTTTCCTTTAGGTTTCATATTCATATGCAAAGTTTAGTTTTTTGAAGACTATGGAAATGGTATGAGAGAATTTTCTCTAGCATTCAGTCATTGTCAAAGCCTCTATGAGGATTTTTATTAGTTTAGAACAAGTTGCATTAACTATTTTGTATGTACGTTGGATACTCAGAGCTGTATTTTCATGCCAATCTGGCAGAGATATTTGCTTATGGTGCAGGATTTCGTATTATGGAGCTTTAGTTGAATATCAAATCCTTTTCATATTTCAAATAGATGTCTTGCAAATACTGATTGATGGGAAAAACTAGTATGACATAGATGAGACTAGTGTTCACTATGAGGGGTTCACATCCCATTTTGATATTATGCAACTTGATAATGAGGATGATTTTGATGATATTGAATATGAAAGTTATGGAACTAGAGATGTGGACGAAGAGGAAGAAGATGAAGCATGAGTTAGATAATTCTAAATTATGTCATTTAAAAATATTATAAATGAACTTATTGCGTTATTTGGATTTATGTTTGCTAAGGTTGAACATGCATGATATTTATATATTGTGATTTTTGTGAGTTTAGAATTTTTATTTGATTTGCAAGAAAAATTAATTAAGAGATGTGTGTATATATTTATGTGTGTGTGTGTATATATATATATATATATATATATAACGTCATCTCGGTTGAACCCAATGACCCCTGATCCCTGAGCTCGGCTGAGTCAATATTCGGTCCGAGTCTAAAAATATAGGAATTTAGCTGATTTTTGGGTACATGTGTGGAGTCTACTGTTGCATTGGTTTACATAAGAGGTAGGGTGAAAAATTGAAAAACCTTTTCATGAAGTCAAGGAGGCTTTGATATCGTAGAATAGTAGCAAAGGAGGATGTTACATTAAAGTTCTTGTCACCATTGACACATTTGCTCCTTTAAGATGGACTACTGTTTTACTAAATGGAGAAAAAAAATGGGTAAATTTCAAATATGAGAAATGTCCTAACTTTTGCTATATCAATGGAATCATTGGGCACGTGGATAAGAATTGCACTCTAGCTGGCAAAGGGATTAGAACGGAAGAGTAGCAATATGGCTAATGGCTAAGCACTAGAAGAGGGGGATAGGTAGGATATCCTAGTAGTCAAAGTAGGGGAGGCAGTATAAGATTGAATAATAATAAACAGCAAATCATTTAAATTGGGGCGAATGAGGAAAATGAGCTAATTCTGAGTAATAACAGGATTGTTAATATTAGAAATGAGATGAGGGAAGAGAGACAAAGTGGGAATGATGAAGTGCAAGTGACTGAGAAAAGTGGAGAGCAGAGAGATGCTAGAAGTGAAGTAGGCAAGTAGGATATTCAAGTAGAGCAAACAAGTGAAAAGAAAGTGGAGAATAAGTTGGAGGATATAGTGGGGTTTAATGAGAGATGCAAGGAACTGTTAGTACTAGTGATGGATAGTGAGCCATTAGTAATTAAGCAACAAAATGAGAACTAAAAGCTAAATAGAAGTATGATGGACTGGGAAAAGGAAAAAAAGAATTAAGGATATTAGAGAAGGAGAAAGGAGGGAGAAGATTCAGGAAGGTGCCAAGAGCACAAAGAACACCTTTTCAGGAACTAAATGGGAATGCATATTTTTTGATATTACAAGGAAAAAGGAAGTTCACATTAAGGGATGAAGATGGAAGGAGAGGAGAGCTGCATGGGAATAGAAAAAAGAGTAGGAATGAGAAGCAAGGTGAATTGAAAGATAGGCTGAGAAGGGAGGAGGAGACCATCCCCAAAGGTCTCCCATGCCTCAATGAAGGCTCTGGTGTGGAATTGTCAAGGTGTTGGAGAGCCTCTTCACAATTTCCCAACTTAAAGAGACTGTAAGGATCCACTCTCGAAATTTGATATACTAAGTGAAACTAAGAACAAAACAAAGATGTTGGATAAAGTGAGAGGTAAAATTAGATATGATAATGTGAGAGTGGTTGAATGAAAGTAGGTGGCATGGCAATTTTTTGAAATAATTCAAGTGAGGTGATCGAGATTTTAACCACTGCTTTTACTATAGAAGTGAAAGTGAGGATACATGATGACAATTCTTTCTGGTGATGCATTGGAGTATACCACAGCACGGATGCAAACATTAGAGCACAACAATGGCAAGTGCTGTAAAGAAGAAATGTTATATGGGATGAAAAATGGGTTCTAATTGGAGACTTAAATGACTTAACCTCAAATGAGAAAAAGTGGAGAGGAAGAAAAAGAGAAGACTGGACTTTCAAGCAGTTTAATCAGTTTATAAGGAGCAATCAATTGATTGATTTAGGATATGTAGGAACTCCTTGGATTTGGAGAAATTTGTGGGAGAATAAAAGGGAGATTAAAGAGAGGTTGGATAAGGGATTAGCAAGTGGCAAATGGGTAGAATATTTTCATAACTCAAAAGTCACTCATGTTGAGTATGAAACTTCTTATCATTGCATGCTTCTATTGTATACTGATTGTAGGATTAAATATGGTAAATGCATGTTTTGTTTTAAAAAAAGGTGGCTAAAAAATAGGAAAATTCATAAGGTAATTCAAAATACATGAAATGTGAAGATCTAGGGGTCTAGGATGTTTAGAGTGAGGGCAAAGATAAAGTAGTGTAGGGTAGCTCTTTCGAACTAAAATAAGAGAATACACATATATGCAGGGAATAAGATCAAGGAATGCAAAGAACATTTGAAAGAGATAAAGATAGGAAATCAGCCAGACAGAATTGAGTGCACAAGGTACTGGAAAAAGCAATTGGAAAAGGCTCATAAAAATGAGGAGGTCTTCTAGAGCCAGAAAGCAACGAACAAATGGCTTAAAGAGGATGATAAAAAAATAGCTTTTCTTTCAGGCTAGTGTGAAATATACGAGGAAAAATATCATTAATAGAATTTAGAAAGCAAATGGTGAATGGTGCAAATCTGTGGAGGAATTTTTTTATAGACAAAATTATTAATTAGTTGATGAATTTGAAAGCAACCATAGTATGTAGCTAGGTATTTTTCTACATGGAAGATTATATGTCTAAAATTTTGTATTTGCAACAAGTTTTGGAAAAGCAACAAAGGAAGATAACAGAAGTGTAGAATATTAACAATAATCGAGAATAGTAATAGAAGTATAGAATATTAATAGCATTCTATTCCCTCTCAAGTCAGAAAATAACAAAGCCATTTTTCTCACTTCTTCTCCTTCTCCTTCCTCTGAATCTCCCCACGGATCAACTCTTTAATCACCTTCAACTACACATGCTTAGCCTCTTCAACTATATTAATTAGGCTTAACATATTGCTAGCACGAAGAGACACTGAAGGTTTCTGTATACCCCCTATGTTAGTTGCCTTTCCAACCAACTCAGCAATGTGAACAATCTCATAATTGTTGTATAGAGAAATGTGACTATAATCCATGAGCTTTGATCTCCCTTTTCTCACCTGGTATTCTGCAGCCACAATTTCAGTATTTAGCTCTTCAAATCCCATTTTCTCCACTTTCATCTTTTATGTTGCTTGAACAATAGTATTGTCAAGTTCCTAGATTCGACGTTCACTATTATTTCTCCTAGTGTTGCAGTAGGAAAGCTCCTTCAAAACCAGCACATAATCCTTAACTGCATCACGCTTTGGTGGTGCTAGTAATTGAGAAGATGATCCGACTTGAGAACTTCGAGGGGGGCAACGAACATATGGTCAAGAATGTGAACAGATGGTCAGGAATGTGAACGGGAAGGGGAAGGTAATGGCAAAAGTAGAACTTTCTCGAAGTTGCTCACGAGGAACATTGGCAGAGGTGGTGGTGGAATCACTTTTGGCTCCAGCGACGATCCGAATGCTTGCTATTTGGTCATCATGCTCTTGGCCTCCATTAGAATTTTGCTTAGGTTATTTAGAATTTTGGGAATGTAAAGGAAATTGGCTATGAGATAACTAAGTATTATAATGAGTTATTTACCTCTACTAATCCATAAAACTTTGATGAAATAATGGAGGGGATACCACAGAACATATCTCAAGAAACGAATGAATGTCTTACAAAACCTTTTGATGAAAGAGAGATTAAACAAGCTTTCTTTTTTATGTACCCAAATAAAGCACCGAGGCTGGATGGTATGACCCCTCTCTTCTTTCAAAAGTTCTAGTATATAATTAGGAGGGATGTAGTTTTAGCTATTCAATCTTTTTTTCATCATGGTTACAGGCTTAAATCTATAAACGAGACTTTGGTCACCTTAATCCCAAAAACTGAAATCCCCAATAACCTTTTATATTATAGACTTGTTAGCCTATGTAATGTCATTGCTAAGGTTATATCTAAACTGTTGGTCAGTAGAATGAAACCCATCCTAAACAACTGCATTAGCACTTTTCAGTTTGCCTTTATTCCTGGAAGGCAAATTTTAGATAACATTGTGATAACTTATGAATTCTCGCATGCACTCAAAAATAAAAGGGAGAAGGGTAAGGTAAGATGTATGGCCCTAAAACTAAACGTGTCAAAAGCTTACGATAGGTTGTGTAGATACCAAATTTTGACACACCATTTATTTTTCAAACACTGGGGAGATGTTTATATTTTTGGAGTCAAAATCAAAAATTTCAATAATCTCGGGATGGGCAAAATAGCAATTTTAACTTGTAAATATTTTCTCATTAGCTTTGGGGTTTTAAATTCATATTTTTACTTTCATACGTATTTTTTATTTTTTGTGATTTTTTCGGATTTAATTGGTATTTTTCTTCTATATTTTACCAGCACAAGGGCAAAATGGTAATTTTACCTTGCGAACACTATTTTCGCTCATTTTGAGTCAAAAATTTATTTTTCAAAGTTTTTAAGCATGTTTCTAAATTTTTTTAATTTTTTCGAGGACGATTATTTTTTTTTTGTAAAATACTATGTTTGGGGGCAAAATCGTTATTTTACATTTTTAACTCATTTTTCACCAATTTAAGTCATAAATGCATTTTCTAAGGTTTTAGGCTTATTTTTAATTTTTGATAATTTTTCGAGACAAACAGCCATTTTTCTGTGTATTTTCATTATTCAGGGGCAAAATCGTTATTTTATATTTTAACCCATTTTTAACCACTTTTGAATCATAAATGCATTTTTTAGGATTTTAACCTTATTTTTAATTTTTAATAATTTTTTGTGGCCAATAGCCATTTTTCTGTGCATTTTCATCGTTAAGGGCCAAAATCGTTATTTTACATTTTTAACCCATTTTTCATCAATTTTGAATCATAAATGCATTTTTTAGGGTTTTAAACTTATTTTCAATTTTTGATAATTTTTTGAGACCAATAGCTATTTTTTTTGTGTATTTTGTTATCCAAGAGCAAAGCAGTCATTTCATACCTCGAATGCACTTTCAGACAGTTTTAAACTCTAAACTTTATTTTTTAGATTTTGAAATCTATTTTGAGTTTTGTTGGCAAATTTTGAAGTTTATTGTCATTTTTTTATTAATTTTTATATTTTGGTTCAAAAATATTTTTTAAAAATAAAAATTAAGATTTTTATTATTAGTAGCATTTTGGTAATTTTAGAGTATTTTTGGAGATCAAGACTACTTGGCTCTATAAATACCCCTATTAAAAAAAATAAAAAGGGACACTTAATTAGAAAATACTAGGTATACTCTTCTACTTTTACACACACTTTCACACTTTTTCACACACTAAAATCTTACACAAACACTAACACACACTTTTTTTCACCTACTAAAATCCTACACACACTAACACACTTTTTTCACCTATTAAAATCAAACACAGACACTAACACACTGCACTTACACACACTAAGATCAAAAGACCAAAAAATAAAGAATATCAAGAACATTGCAAAAAATCCAGATTTCATTTTCTCAAGAAAGCAAGGTTCAATCCATCATCTTTCATTCTACGGTATCACCTTAGCTACTTACTACCCCTTTACATTGATTTGATAAAAAAAAATTGCATGAATTTTGCTTTTTTCTTTTTTGGTGAATTTTAGGATTTTGCTTTTCTTTTCTTTTCTTGAAATTATCTTTCTAGGTTTTACTTTCCTATTTTGGGGTTTTTCTTTTCATCACCATTCTTAATTTTCTCTACTATCTATTCTCTTCTCTTCTCTCCCCGTTGTCTCTTCACTACCACCACCTCATTGGACCACCACTTTCTGCTCCACCGGTGACCTGCAAACCACAAACAACAACCAGAATCCTTACAAACAACTAAAAACCCACCACTGGCTATCACTGATTAAATCTCAATCAAACCTACACTAACCACCAGTCCCAACCTCACCTCCACCACCTCAGAAAAACTTAGCACATCACCACCATGCTTCACTACCACCAACTGGTCCAACCAAACAACCGCTGCAAATCCACAAAAGCACAACCAAAAGCAACCAATCAACCATCTAATTAACACCAAAAACAATCCAACAAAGACCGTAGACTGTCAAGACAACTTGGCCATCATCACCACTGAAATCTTTCAACTTGCCCCTGCTAACATCATAGTCTCCTGAATCACTATCACAACCTCCCTCCACCACCTATTGCTTACAAACTACCTATCTCCAACCACAAGAACCACCAAAATCCCCACGTCTCTACTCACCCCCAGACCTCTGCCTTCGATTCCCCCCAACCTCCAGACCAGCCATCAGGCATCAGAAATTACCCAAACACCTCCACCACCTTCTTCTGTCAGAACAATCCATTACCACCACTGACCACCTACAGCCCACACCACTGCCAGAAGCCTGACCTAGAGCCAAGACCACAACCTAAACCAAACCACTAGTCGACAGCCCCAAACCACCAGACTCAACCCCTTCTCCAATCACCTGCAATCCATAGCAAGCAACAACCCTCAAACAGTAGCAACCTCCATCATTGACAACTTGCAAAAGAAAATCAGACCCACAGCCCTTATCCACCACCACCAAACAAACAATTTAAGACCTCCCAGAACTGCCTCCATCAACAATCTCAATCACACAAAAACCACATGCCAATCTCCCTTCACAGTCACACAACCTAAACCAACAAAAACCCCTACAACAGCTCCAATTTGCAGCCAGCTCCACCAGTTCCTCTATCTCCACCAATAATTCCATTAGTTTCACCTGTCATGAGCCCCAATCATTCATCGTCACCCCCCAATTCCTCCCATCTCCTCCACCCCTCAAACTACCACTTAGTCACCTAGAACCCAAAGCTCAACCACGCACCTCCACAAACTGTTCTCCACCACCATAATTAGCCCCCACTCTCACTGCCATTGAAACCCAAAACTCAAATTGCCCATCCCAGTTGCCTTCTCTAACCCAACGCCACTATCAATTCTATAAATTAGCTACAAACTCACATGGGCATCACCTATTTCACCCTACTACCTACTGCCCCAAATTATCTCCACCGCAACCTCCGCCACCTATAAAAAGAAAACAAACACAGCCTTACCACCATCATCTTTTCCTCTTCCTTCCTCTCCCTTCACATCGTCGACTTCCTATTCCATCGCCACTATCATTGCACTTCTCCTGTTGCAGGGGGAGGGATTGAGGGTAGGTTAACTTGGGCTTTAGAGAGCTCGATTGAAAGAAGAGAAAATCTAAGGAACAAAAAGGAAACAGTAGAAAAGGGGCAAGTAGTAAGAAGAGAAAAAAGAAGGGTGAGTGAGAGAAAGAAAGGCAGAGAGAAAAAGTAGAGAAAAAGAAACGGATGAGAGAGGGAGAAGAAGTAGACAAAAGGAGAGAAATCTGGAAAAGTGAGAGCAGAGAGAGGGAGAGCAGGAAGAAAAAGAAACTGAGAAAGAAATAGAAAGGAAGAGAGAATCAGACAGAGAAAAGAAAGGAGAAGCAGCAATTGAGAAAACTAGAGAAGAAATGAAGAGGTAGTGAAAGAAACAGAGGAATCTGGAGACAGAGGAGAACGAGAGAGAAAGGACTTGGGTTGGGGATGGGTTTGATTTGAGGTTCAATTCCTGATTTTTGGTTTAATTTATTTTTCGATTTAATTAGCTATTTTAAGCCTCACCTCAATTATGCCTTTGATGAAATCTGATTTGGGATTTCTTATGTTGGTTTAGTTTTACTCTTTGTTAATTCCTTTATTTGTTTCTGGTTTTGCTTTAGCTCTAGCTTAAAATTTTGGTTTAATTGATTGATTCAGTTAAGTTAATTAGTATAGTTCATTGATTTATTTTTTTTATTATTTAATGGGTATTTCTTTTCCTGGTTATCATTATTAGATGGGTATTTACACTTCAACCTTTAGTTTTCTTTGAATTGCATTAATATCCCCTTAAAACTTTTGTTCCATGCAATTAAGTCTCTCATAGTTGTGAATCAACCCCCAATTTTTGGGTTTTCTTCAATTAAATCCTAAAATAATGGCCGTTATGTCTTGAGCTTGTTGGAATTTACTATTTGCCCCCTAATTTGCGTTAATTTATATTTTGCCTCTAGACTTGTGTAAATTTTCAATTTTGTCCCAATTAGTTTAAATTTGCGATTCGACCCCTAATTTGCTCTACTTTCTATTTTCCCCCCTCTAAATTGCTATAATTTACATTTCCCTAATTGGTTAGTATTTCGTATTTTATTCTTTATTTTATTAAATAGTGGTCCCTTTAACCCTGTGTTCATTTTGTTAGCATTAGTACCGGGTTTTCGAAGAGAGGTACCCCTTATATCTTGTTAGTTTTTCTTTATGTGTTAGTTTTTATGTATGTTTCTTCATATATTTCTTATTTTACATACTTTTTATGTATTTATGTATTTTATGTTATTTAATTTTAAATTTTATTATTTTGGCAAGAAGTGTTATATTTTTGTATTTAGCTAGTCAATGTAATAGTTAGGTTACATTTCTTATATTTTAGCAAAATTGTGTATTTAGATAGATATATGTAATAGACAGGTCATTTTTATTTTTCCTCCTTCAAAATTGTAACTTAAATCCCCTGTGTAATAGTTAGGGCATATTTGTTTTTGCATGCTGATGTGCTTATTTGTTTTACCGCTTTCCTTAGGATTTTGTATATAGATATCATGCTTACGTGTCATGTACTCCTATGTGTTCTTATATATCTTTATATGTTTAATTTGCTTTTAATTCATGTTTAACTATTTAATTCATGTTTTATATTATCCCGTCGCTACACTAGTCCAATACTAGTTGTGGTTTTATCATTTTCCCGCTAGTCCAACGCTAGTGGGGAATCTCTAGAAAGGACTAGTTCAATGCTAGACCCTTAGGGCATTTTAGTGCTAGGTGCACTCATGTGCATTTTACATCATTTCACACACTATTTCCCTTTTTAGTTTTTTATAATTTTACATGATTTTTATATATGAATATAATCATCATTATTATCTATTTTTTTAAAGTATTTGACAGTGCATGACATTTATGTTGCATTTTCACTTAGACTTTTAGGACATTTGTGTGATCCGATTAGAAATAGTCATTTATTCACGTGGGAAGCGGTGGCCTACATGTCGTTCCCCCCTCTGTGAGTAGGAATATTTAGTCACGAGTTATTAGTCTCCTGTACCCGTTATGTTGCATTTCACTATTCTTCTACCACTTATTATCTATAGTACTATTTTTCTTTTCTTTTTGCATAGACACTCGTGGCTCCCTCAAGATCCAATTTCGGGTTTTGCAATCAATGCGATAATTTCGATTGAGTTTCGACAGGACATTTTGACTCTCCCGATACCATGTTTAGATTTAGAATTTGCATTCATTTAGATACATCCGAATGCAATAGAATTTAAGGGTTAATTTAGGAAATCTCGACTAAACCTCGCAACTAGCCTCGACTAGGTAGAAAGGGTGCCTTAGGCATGAGCCTTTGCTTTTCCTTTTTTCAAATGTGACTCCTTGACCTTTTTCTCTCGTTTTTCTTAAACCGAAGTTGAAAAAGGGTTTTAAATATGTTTTCTAAAAATGTTCTCTTGATAAATGATTTTTCGGGTGATTTGGTACACCCTAACTCAATACCAAGTGGCAACTCCATTTTCAAAATAAACTCTTTTTCAAAATTAGTTGGCCAAAACTGTCGCACTTTTAGTCCCGACCTTATCTTATTTTAAAATACTATTTTTTCTAAATAACAGTTTTTTCACTAAAAACTCGATTGTTCTCACACACGCACAGGTTTTTCAAAAACTTTCTTTTCAAAAGGGGTTACCGGACCGGACTACCTTTTCAGGGCACAACAGTCACAACCCCACTAGTACCTCATCAATTTTCGGATGCAACAGGTTGAATGGACTTTTTGGTTGCTATTATGGAAAGGATGGGATTTTGTAATCAATAGTTAAGCTAGATTAGAGCTTGTTTGTCTACTGTAACATACTCCTATAATGCTAATAGACTCAAAACTAGTTATGTTATTCCTCGTAGAGGTATTAGACAAGGTGATCCATTATCACCCTATTTGTTTATCATATGTGTTGAAGGACTGAGTAATTTACTTAGGGAGGCTTGTCGTAGAAAGGACTTTACTGGGATGAGCATTAGCAGGGGAGGACCTATTTTTTCACATGTCTTTTTTTGCAGACGACTCATTGGTATTTTGTAAGGTTGAAGTTTCATAGGCAACTGAACTAAAAAGATTGCTAAAGTTGTATGAAAAAGCTACTGGACAGTAGGTTAATATGGAAAAATCTTCAATGTTTTTTAGTAGGAACACACAGGCAATAGTCAAAGGGAAATTTGTAGGGAGTTGGGGAATGTCATAGAGGTCGCACAAGGAAAATGTCTTGGATTACCTATGGCAATCTCAAGATCTAAAAATCAGATGTTTAATTTTGTCAAGAACAAGGTATGTCAAAAGCTGCAATCTTGGAAAGTCAATATGTTAAGCTCTGCTGGGAAGGAGATAGTTTTGAAAACAATCATAACGGCTTTACGAGTTTATACTATTTCTTGTTTTAGATCCTTGAGATCCTGTGCAAGATAATCAGCTCGAATATGACAAGATTCTGGTAGGGAGCAAAGGATAATGAAAAGAAGCTTCAACCTATAAGTTGGAAGAAGATAGCTCAACCAAGAGAGGTGGGAGGACTTGGGTTTACAGATCTCTATCACTGTAACACAGTGCTATTGGCAAAGCAACTATGGAGGTAAATCTATTTCCCCAATCTATTTGTGAGTAAAGTGCTAAAGAGTAAGTACCATCCTAATGGTTCCCCTTTCGAGGCCAAAAACACTTCAACAGCCTCTTGTTTGTAGAAGAGCATCCAAAGTGGAAAGAGTCTGGTAATGCATGGAATCAAGAAAAGAGTAGGTGATGGGCAGCCAATCAACATTTGGAAGGACTGGTGGTTGGAGAACAATGCTAGGGGCAAAGTAGCTACAATTAAACCTCCCAATTGCGAGATTGCACGTGTTAATCAGCTGATTCACAATTTTAGTTGGAACAAACCTCTAATCAGAGAGTTGTTCAATTTTGAGGATACCAGATATACAATCAAACTCCATTAAGCTAAAGTAGAAGTAAACACAGGTACTTTGGAAGTTTGATCCTTCAGGAAAGCACACTGTTAAATCAGGGTATGCTGAGGCAATGTATTTGGAGACAAGTATAGTGAATGGACATACCATTGAGGGAGAAGGTAACGATGGTTATCATGCTATGAAGTGTTGGAAGTTTTTGTGAAAGATTAAAGTTAAACATAAGATTAAACACTTTATTTGGAAGTGCCTAAACAAGGCTTTGCCTGTTAATGAATTTTTGGCCAGAAGGATGGTATAAGGGATGAGAAATGTAGCAGATGTGGGAAGGCTAGAGCTTTTAGTGAGCCGAATCCAGCCGAATACTCCTTATTTAGATTCTGTTCATTTAATAAATGAACAGGTTCGGCTCGGCTCAATTGTTAATAAGCTAATATTTGTGTTTGTACTCGGCTCGTTAAATAAATTAATAAGCTTGAAATCGAACTCAAATTCGACTTGTTGAACACAAAAGAACCGAGCTCGAATAAGCTCAAAGGAGCTCAGCTTGTTTAACACAAACAAACCGAGCTCGATTTAGCTTGGTTCATTTGCACAAAAAAATTGAGCTCGATCGAACTTGTTTTTTACACAATCAAACCAAGTTCGATTGAGCTCGAATGTTTTATTTTGAAAATAATATGAAAAAACATTATTACTCATATTCGCGAATGCAAACAAGTGTTCGTGAACAGTATTCGAGTTCGTTCGTTTAATAAACGAGTTTAATTTCTTGTTCAAATCAAGCTCGTTTAACCATTTGAACGAGCTGAATTTGATCTTTCACGAGTCGAATCAACTTGTATTCGTAAACAGCTCGGTTCATTAAAAGCTCTAAGGAAGGCTGAGGAAACAGTATTTTTTTTGTCCAGACTTCAAGTTTATCTGGAAGCTTGCACCAATGGAATAGGATGGTATAGCTGAACACAGGAAAGGCTTTTGGAAGTGGTGGAGTATTTTGATGGAAGTAGAAGGGAGAAATGAAGGGCTGCGACATATTAGTTTAACACTTTTCATTTGGTGGCATATATGGAAAAGAAGAACAAGTGGCAATTTAATCAAGAAACTATGTCCCATTTACAGGTTATACAAAGAGTAGTAGAGGAGTGGGGGGAGCATGAGTTGAGTTCGGAAACTCAAGCTGAACTGAGAATGGAAGAAACAGGAAACCTAAAGGAAAGACGCAATGATATTTCTAGGAGTGACTTGCTAGTAATCATTCCAGCTTAAGTAACAAAAGAAAGAATAGGATATGGGATTATTGTGAAGGACAACAGAGGCAAAGTAGTAGCAGCTTGGGCATTAAGAGAAATCAAACAAGCTGATAAAATAGTAGCTGGAGCAGAAGCATTCCGTTTTGGCCTCATTAAAGCAAAAGCAGCTGGATGGGAGAAGATTGAAGTGCGGGGAAGCTGTAGTTCTATTATTCAAAAACTGACCCAGAAAAACATTGATGATGTCAAGGCAGGTGTCTTATTAGAAGATATTGTTGAGTTAGGCTCCTTATTTAATCTGTGCTCTTTTCATTTTGTAGGTAAATTACAAACTAAAGTTAGTTATAAATTAGCGAGATTCGCTGTTAAGCTTAATCATGATGTAGAATGGGAAAATAGTTTCCCTATTGTGCAAAATCCATAGTATGTAAGGTAGTTGCCCTAATTGTACAGCTTTTGTGGTGATTAGCACAAGCATTACATTTGCCGTTTAAAAAAAAAAAAAAAAAATCAACACTGTTCTCGACTCAGTGAACAAGCAGCACCGTTATAAGAAAAGGTTCGAGCCTTTTCTCTACATATTTTAACCCTTTGGTGTTCGAAACTTATATGTATCTCACTTCATCATATTTTCATAAAAAAACTAAAAGACTGTTCGTGGATTGTTCTGTTTTCTTGCTTATTTCTTTCCTCGAATTTTACATGTTCTATAACTTGTTTTAGCATTTTATGTGACTTGTGTGTGCTTTCTGGACCATTAAACCTATGAATAACTAGACATAGTCAAGTATAAGGAAACTGCTAGAATAAAAGCTTATAGCATTGCTTCTTAATGGCGAAATGACTTCTGCTTTATTATATCTGAAAAATGGTTTCAGGAGCTTCTATCCAACTCTTAAAACATGTTGAACCAGAAATATCAAAACAGGATGAATCGAGCCTATGTTTCTATTATTTTTATATGAGTTAGTTCACTATTTTCTTGTTAATTAGGTGATGAAATAGGTTTAAAAATGTGCTTTTGGGACTCTGATAATGCTCTATGTCTTTTTATTTTAGGTTTTGAGTTTGTTGTTATTGGTTTCAATTTTGGGATTTTCTTTATTATTTTTATTTTTAGAAGTATAGGCTCGTCTGGGCTTAGCGGTCAAATTTAGCTCTTCTCATTGAGCATTTTTATGATAAATTTGTTGGAAATGGTCGCCTAGAAAACTGATTCTAGCTACATTCTACGCAATTTTAGTTAGAATTTCAAAATTTTGGCAACTGTTTTGAAATGGGTGTGAGTCATATCCTTTGTTTTTCTTTTACTTTTTGGTTTTAATTTTTGGCCAGAAAAAAAGAAAAGAAATTGAAAAGGGAAAATTGCACAAAGCTCTTATTTTTTATTTATTGTTAGGTTAAAAAAATACTAAACAACTTTGATTTGACCATTTTTCCGTTTTTATTAGGTTTTCTCATTTTTCTGTTTTGAAGTTTCTGTGTAGTTTAGTCCCTCGTACTGTCTCATTTTCTCAGTCTGGTCATAACATATTATTTCAAATCAATCTCTGGTCCAAATAGTTTCTTGAATCCTCAATTAGGCCATTTTAGTTCAATTGTTTCTTTGTATGTTTTATAAATGCTATTAATGCTATATTTAATTTACTTCAAGCGTCTTATAATAATTAATTAAATTAATTTTCTATTTTACGTTAACTTGTCTTCTCATTTACAACGACTAGATTGGATAATCTTTTGAATGTTTCATATTTATTTATTGTCATTCCTTGTCCCCTTAGTCAATATTAATGTTTTGCCAATGTTATTAGTGCGTTATTTGATGTAGTCTAAGCATGTTAACATGATTAATGGTCTAATCTGGGTGTTTTTCTTATTTTTAAAATTATTGTGTCTTGATTAGTAAACTTTTGCATTCGTAAGACTTGTTGGTCATTTTCTCACTTAGGAATTAGACCAACTCGCGAAGTGACACAACTCAAAAGGCTTTCTTGTCTTTATTGGCATCCACGTAGTATCAACATTATTGACAAATGTATAGTTTTACTTGATTATCTTTAAAGTGATGATGAATGAAATTCCACTAAGGCTGGTACCGTCGTGGCATTAGAATTGTTGGTTTGAAGCTTTTAGATTTCTTATATTTGTTTTGATTTATTTCCGAAATGTTGGAAATTCCCTTTTATCTGTTGCCATAGCTAGGGGTTTACGCTGTTGCTGGTGATGGTATGACTTGACGAGTGTAATATGCATTAGCCAAGAAACGTCTCCCTCTTTGATTCAATATGCCTCGTGTAATTATTCGGGACTAGTGTGATTTTGTGCTCCGCAATTAAATTCTTGTGTTATTGTGTGACAAATGTGTTTTATGGCTCATTCAATATACTAATTTCTTCCACTGTTGTACATGTTCAAATGGTAATCATTCAACGAGCATGCATCAGATTTTTTCATTTTATGTCATTTGTTTTCATTGTACTTTTAAATAATTTTCATGATACTTGTACATGCATATACAATCACTTTCATTTAATGTCGTTATTTACTTTTTAGTCAATTGTTATTACATTTGGACGTGTATGCACTTAACCCCGGGATTAGCTTATGAGTTCATGCCCTCTTTAAAATTTTTAATTACAAATGCACATGCACACACGTAGTTTTTTCATTTTTAACTTTTAAGCTCCTTATTTAGTAATCTCCTATCATTCACATTATACCATGTTAATTCATTTGTTAACCTACCCAAATTTAATTTGGGGAGGCTAGGTATAAAAAATATGAGATTAAGTGTGACAGCCTCACCTTACCCAGAGGCGCACCAAAGGGCTTAGCGGACTGCTTGCCTAGCTCTCGCTAGAACTCGAATCACGCACCCACTCAAACATTCAAGCGTACTTATCCCAAAATAAAATACATTCATAAAATTCACTTAAAAGTATAAATATTATAAGAGGTTTACATCCAAAATACATAGTATTTACAATAAAAGCCTACACTAGTAGGCTCATCAAAAATACATGAAATAAAGCATTTACTATGTCCAAATCAGCTTTTCCAGCTTAGTATGTTGGGAAACCTGGTTAAAGAAAACAAATAAACGGGATGAGCTACAATAGTCCAGTGAGTGCTCAAGTCATGCAATCATATCAGTAAAATGTGATTTTATTCAATAAAAATTTTGACAAGTTAAATAAATAATATATAAACAATTTATTTAACAAGTAGTTAATGACAGATACGGGGCTCAACTACGGGAGCAAGCTCAACCGTAGAAGTAGCAAGCACTGAACATGTAACCATGACGTTGGGACCGAGATAATAGCTCAGGTTCTCGCCAAGGATCATACCAGTATAAACAAGTAAGTACCCTAACCCCCATTCACCTTGTAACCTCCGTACAAGTTACCACATCCAGGGAGTAATCTCAACTTTGGAAGGGCCAACAAGCAAGAAAGTTCAATCCGGAGTTGGCCTCTTTGAGGAATTCAACTCAATTGGGAAAGAACAACACGCCCTAAAACACCTAGCACCTTATGACCTCCCAATCATGACCGGGTTGATTATCCGTGAAATAACGGTGAAGTTAGTCACGGAAGTCTCAAGCACAAATAACACATTTAATAGTGAAAGCATGTAACACGTTGCGGAATAGATGCGATAAAGTACACATCTTTCCTCAAGTAACACGTTTCATTAAATAATAATGTCAAGTATAACATGGCATTTCATACATCATGCACACATAAAACACTCACCTGAAGTGCATAAGAAAAGATTTCGTGAAATGGTCGACAATCACTTCCGGACCCTGAAATTCAAAAGAAAATAGTCGTATAAAAACCTGACTAAAATCTAAGTAATTTAATAAGAAAATTCGAGAAATACCCCAAGTCGTTCTAGGGTTTAATTTCTAGGGTTTTGGAGTTTAGGGTTTTACCCTAGGGTTTAGGGTTTTCAAAATTAGGGTTTTCTAAATTTTTAGGATTTTGCTCAGAAAGGTTCAATTCACTAATAGCTCATCTACGAAAATTTCTGCACATTCTAATCACTAAATTACAGCTTATAAAGCTTTAAATCATAGCCTAATCACTTTATTTCTTAGGTTTTTCTGAAATTTCGGCAGCATTTCCCCTATAATCGGACTAACCCAAAATTTTTAACTTGCAAAGAAAACAGCCAAAGAACCCAATCTCAAGTAGTTCTACCATTTCCATATCAAAATCAATTCAATTTCACCCAAATTGGTCATAAAAACACATGAACCTCTCCAGGGTTCTTCAACCAAATCATATTCAAATCATGTCATTTCAAGATTAAATCACTATCTACAAGTCATACAAGCCCATAAACCTTATATTCATGGAATAAAACTTCATTCTCATGGCTCAAATCAATCATGCTTAACCATAAAGACATAGGTTAAAAGCTACAAAACTACAATTTATGCTTGAAATAATAAGAGAAGTTTATGGTAAATACCTTTAACAAAGTAAGATCTTTGCTTAGGAGAAAGATTAACTCACTTTCAATGGATGAAAAGTGATCAAATGGAAGAGAAATGCTCCAAGAAAATGAAAGCAAATGAGAAGAAAAGAGAGAAGAAGAAGCCGGCCAAGGTAAAGGAAAAGAGAGAAAAAATGACTAAGTGAAGAAGAAAAGAAATAGAGAAAGAAATGGGAAAAACTTAGACCAATCAAAGCAAGACAAAAGCAAGTGTAGTGTTTGACTTTCTTGCAAGATTTAGACTCCACTTGGCTAGGTTTAATGAGAAGGGATTTTTCATCATTTATCTTCCCACTAATCTTGCAAGACTTCTAGGTACAACTCCTAATGGAAATGGTACAACATGCCACTAAAATAAAACTCATTTCCTTATTTCTTCTTAACTAATTTCGGTCCTTTTTTTTCCTAATGGACATAATACAAAATAAATGGTTTTGCATGAATTTCTAGGGTGTTACATTAAGTCTAATTGGGAGTATACCCAACAATACCTATCCAAATATGAATATAAACGAGATTTATTTGGGACTCCCATGAGTTTGATAGCTCATTAGTTAAATGTTATTTAAATGACTCAAAATTATAAGTTTAAATATTTGACAGTCAAATAATAATTTTGAATAAAAATTACAAGTATATATAATAATTTATTTATTTTGCTATCAAAAGAAATTGCTATTAGATATTTGTATGGTATCAAAATGATCAAAACACATTTTAGTCCTGCCCATATCGATCACTGACCAATATGAGATTGTTTGGATATAGGTCATATTTTACTGTCTCAATTAAATCTCATTTCAAATCTTGCCTATTTGTCATCTCTAGTACCATCTATTGTCTACTTTCTCTTTTTTTAATAACATATATTTAGAAACACCAAGTCTTTCTCTAGTGCTTACCAACTAGAGGCCTGCATGGAGTCGAAATACTTATTGAGTGTCTAAATACATGTAAAAGCATAAAAAATAAAAATAACAAATTTCCAAGCCCCATAGATGGGCATGTATACACGAAGTTCCCAAAGGTACATCTCATATTTAGACACTCACTAAAATTTTTGTTACATGTATTTAGTCTTTCTTTTTTTTTCCAATCTTAGTAGTTTTTTTTTTTATCATCAATTTTCATTACATGTATGTTTTTGTCTCACACAATTGGGGTGAACTCTCAAATTAGTGCTGCGATAAGCTCCCGAACTTTTTTACCATACATAATTAGGGTGTAACTCCCAATCTTAAATCTTAGTAGTATTAGTTACTAGAAAAGTACATGACATTGTGCATATGCGTGCTTACTATTCAATCATGTAACTGCTAGTGTAAGACCATACTACATATCCCATAGCCACGGGCCTCACTCACAAATAGGAAAAGCTATTACATAATCAGAACAAATTAATTAGTCAAAGAAGAAGATCTACATTAGCAGACGTAAAGTAAACACAAAGTTGAAGGCTGAGAACCCAACACGTCGGATCCCCGACAAATGTTCACGTGTATGGGACCATTGGCAATGAGCCGACGAGTCTAAAATTATGCGCATAGAAGGTCTTCACATTTTTTTTAATCGAACCATAATACAAATGATGTCTATCAATGTAGAATTTCTTTTATGATCTTTGGCACGTTTTATTTTTCTCTTAATTCAACAGATATTTTAGCATTTCTTGAAGGAATCGATAAATTTTTGGTTTTCTCCAAAGTAAAATCTATTAGATTTCATAGGAAAAGCTCATTCACCTGACACCCAAAGTCTAACGGAGTCTGTAAGCCTTAGAAGGAGATGACAAAAAAGGAAAATGGTAGGGCTTTAGAGTGTCGGAATTAGCAATGCGGTTTTTATTCTTGCTAACTGGTCATTCTGTACTCTAATAATTTTATCAAATTGTGTATCAGTCAGGGATTATTTGTACTAGTGCATTATTTGGTTTGGTAAAAGTTAGTTAAGGCTGTTGGAGGAAGCAGTTAGGATTTGTTAATTAGTGCCTGGGAGTGTGGCAATTATAGCATACTAATACTTGTATAAACCAATCATTGAGTCAGTTACGAGAACGATCAAAATTTTTTTCCTCATCTTTCTTTTTTTGAAAGAAAGATTCATTCATTAACTTAAGAATCCTTACAAGCATTACAAGAGAACATAGCTTGAGATGCCAAACTATGAGCTAATTGAACCTCAGATCTGGGTAACTTAATGAGAAATACATCAGAGAAAGCATGCAACAAGTCATAGACATCAGATATAACAGACATAATATCCACAGGTGAATCTTTAGGATATTGCAAAAACTTCAAACTGGTTACACAATTTGTGATAACAACTCTAGTGAATTGCATCCTTCGAGCTTCCTGAAGACCACACAAACAAGCTAACATTTCAGCTTGGGTAGGTAACGCTGCATTGACTGAGCTAGAGCCTTTGGAGATGGTTGAATTAACTTGGTCAAAAATAATCCGACCAACTGTAGCCTGCTTGGCATTATATTCAAAACTTCCATCTACCTGAACCCCTGCAAATTTACTATATGAATTACTCACATGCCTTCCTTCACATTGACTGTTGTATTAATCTGTTCCCTTGGTTTTCAAATCTAACACAGTATTCCAATCCTTCATTGTTACGATCTTGCAATTGGGAATTCATATGATGAATGAATTAGCTACACATCAAGTACGCCAACCTAATGACCTCATGAAACGAATCGGAAACTCCTTCCCATATGAGACGATTCCTTGATAACCATATTTGCCAGAGGATACATATTCATTGAACAATAAGATCCTTATCTGGAGCTTGAGAAAACCATGATAGGATCCATGCATTAAAGGTGGAAGGGAACCAGTAGTAAAATCAAACCCCAGAGAAAACAATCTCCACAGTCTTTTAGCAAATTCATCAAATGCGAGACTGTTTCCTCTTCTTGTCTACATCTAACACATAAAGGCACATTCAGACAGCCTCTTTTGAAAAGTGCAGCATTAGTGGGGCTTGCATTCATTACTAGCCTCCATTTAAGAAACTGTAGTTAGGAAGAATTTTCAACGACCGTAATATACGCCAAAAGGACTTTTGCCTTCCCATAATTTCAGAACTGCACAATGAAGAAGTTGAAGATGAAGCCTTATCCAATGAAACCAATTGAACAGCATGGTGATAACCTGATTTGACAGTATACACTCCATTTTTATGATGCATCCAATACAATGGAACCTGCTTCAAATGATTGACGAAGATGAGAATAGATAAAATCTGTCTGACTGCATCTTTTCGAAACAATATTTTTAGTAACGGAATTCTCCAATTCCTATTTAGATCAGCCACTTAAGATTTAAACTATCCCTGATAGTTGTATTCTCCAACAATAAATTTTGCGTGTTTGGGATCCAATTATCATAACTGAGAACTGAATTTCCATCACCTATTTTCCACTTCAAGCTTGATTTCAGTAAGTCTCTTCCCCATAAAATACTCCTCCAACCCCAAGAAGAAGAAGACTTTGGCTTAAAATCTAAAAATGACTCTCCTTTACAATACTTTCCCAGGAAAACTTTGCTGTGAATGACTGTGGCTGTGAGAGAATTCGCCAAGCAACCTTTGCCAAAAAAACTCTGTCCAATTCTGATGTGGATCTCATTCCTAGACCTCCATGGAACTTGGATGCGCATAAATTATTCCAAGATGTTCAATGAATTTTTTTACCTTCTAAGTCCCCATCCCATATGAAATGTGCTATTTGTCTGTCAATGGAGAGAGCAACCTGCTTGGGGATTCTAGACATTGACAGCGTATATTGAGATAAGGCAGCCCAAACACTCTTTGCAAGGATAATCCTTCCCATTATAGATAATTTCGAGTTTTTCCAAACTGAAATTCTTGTTAATATCCTTTTCTTTAAGATCTGCAAATAATTGAGTCTTAGGTGCATTTGGTAAAACTAAAGTTTGAAATCTGAAATCTGAAATCTAAAATTTAAGTACTGAAAATATTAAGTTGTTGAATTGATAAAGTTATATATATTTGATAATTGATTGAATTTATACACTAAATTCAAATATTTTGCCTTATTAATATAATTATTTTATCTTAAAAAGTTGAAATAATTTATTGATAATATGCATGACAAAAAAAGATGTTATTTGTTTGTGAGAGATAAATGACAAATGCATTTGTGTGTGAGAATGTGAGTGATTCCTCAAATAGGGGTTGTTTAGAAATTCATTCTGACAAAAGGGGTTGTTTTGCATTGCCTTTCCGATCCAGGGGTTCGCGATCGGTGAATGCACTTTTAGTTTGTGCGCATTCACTGAATGCGCATCTTTACTTTTTTTTTTAAAAAAAATAACACTACAAGAAAAATGATTATTAGTGACGACATTTTTCAGTGACAACACAAAGTTGTCAGTAAAGACACCTTTCAGTGACAACAATATTCTTGCCACAATTGTGATGTACCTTCAGTGACAACAGAAAAATGTCGTCACTGATTGTTTGGCGCCTTCTAGCGCCAAATGCATTATCGACAAGAATTAGATGTCGTCACTAAATATATGCTTATTACTGACAACATTTTCTAAGTTGTCAATGATATATAACCAATGAATTAGTGACAATAAGAGTCGTCATTATTTGTCCCATTTATTGACAAGAACATCATGTTGTCACTGAAGCTTATAAGTCGAAAACATTAGTGACAACATGTTGTCGTCACAGAATCATTAACATTTTATGACAACTACAAGTTGTTACTGAAACTTGACTTTTTTCTTTATACATCTTTGTCATTGGTGACGACGAAAGTCGTCACTGAAAATGAAACCATTTATGACAACTACAACAAGTTGTCATTAATGTTAAGAAATCAGTAGTATCAATGACAACACGTTCTTGTCACTGAATCTAAACATATAGCTATTTCCTTATCCATTAGTGACAAGAAATGTTGTCACTGAAAGGAGAATATTTTTTGATAATAATTTGTTATAGTCACTAACGTTTGTGACAACAATTTGGTGTTATCACTAAAGCTTAGATGTCCTATGTATTAGTGACAACCTGAGTCGTCACTAAAAATCTCACATTTTCTGACAACAACATTTGTTGTCACTAAAGTTGGATTTTTTTCTTAAAATATCTAAAGTTGTTTGTGACAACCTTGGTCGTCACTAAAGCCAAAACCTTTATTGACAAGAATTTTATGTTGTCACTGATTATAAATGTATACAAAATATTTGTGACAACAATTTGGTATTATCACTAAAGCCTGGATGTCTTATATATTAGTGACAACTTGAGTCGCCACTGAAAAAGCCTACATTTTCTGACAACAATATTTGTTGTCACTAAAGTTGGATTTTTTTTAATATCCAAAGTTGTTTTGTGACAACCTTGGTCGTCACTAAAGCCAAAACCTTTATTGACAAGAATTTTATGTTGTCACTAATTATAAATGTATATAAAATATTTGTGACAACAATTTGGTGTTATCACTAAAGTCTAGATGTCCTATATATTAGTGACAACCTGAGTCATCACTGAAAAGCCCACATTTTTTGACAACAACATTTGTTGTCACTAAAGTTGGATTTTTTCTTAATATATCCAAAGTTGTTTGTGACAACCTTCGTCGTCACTAAAGCCAAAACCTTTATTGACAAGAATTATATGTTGTCACTGATTATAAATGTATATAAGATGTTGTGACAACAATTTGGTGTTATCACTAAAGCCTAGACGTCCTATATATTAGTGACAACTTGAGTCGTCACTGAAAAGCCCACATTTTCTGATAACAACATTTGTTGTCACTAAAGTTGGATTTTTTTTTAATATATCCAAAGTTGTTTGTGACAACCTTGGTCGTCACTAAAGCCAAAACCTTTATTGACAAGAATTTTATGTTGTCACTGATGATAAATGTATATAAAATGTTTGTGACAATAATTTAGTGTTATCACTAAAGCATAAATGTCCTATGTATTAGTAACAACCTCATGTTGTCATTGAAAAACCAAACTTTTCTGACAACAACATTTGTTGTCACTGAAGTTTGATTTTTTTCTTAATATGTCCAAAGCCGTTTGTGACAACTTTAGTCGTCACTAAAGCCAACACCTTTATTGACAAGAATTGCATGTTGTCACTGATGATAAATAGATATGCAGCATTTGTGACAACAATTTAATGTTGTCACTAACGCCTTGATATCCTTTATATTAGTGACAAGCTATTGTGGTCACTGAAAAAGTCAGCTTTTTCTGACAACAACATTTGTTGTCACTGAAGTTTGACATTTTCTTGATAGTCAACCCGAAATAAGTTGGCAGATTGGGGGGGAGGGCGACCCGTTTGACTTGGAAAAATGCCGTGTCGAGACATTAGAAAGTTTTTCTCATCAAACAGATCTCGAACCTTACCCAAACTCGGCCTTTTTTTTTTGGTTTGTTTGGCTCAGATAGGTCGATTCAATTCCCACTTGAACTCGACTTTTTTTTTAGTGAGTCAATCAAGTTTGACCCAAACCCGCTAAGCCTTAACCCAAACGCACTATTTTTATGTTAGGATCGTATCGTATTTTCGGGTCAGGTTTGAAATTACCACCCCTATGAAAAACCTTAACTGCAAACTAATGGATGATTAATTATACGTCCTAGTTAACACGCTCCTATTTTCTTTTATTTTTGGTAGAATTTTGTAAGGATCAAGTGAATTTAGATTTTATGAAACTTTTACTTACCAATAATTTCTAGAAATCTTAAGGATTTATGAAATTTTTTTTTGTCTCTCATTAATGGTTGTTAATTAAAAGTAAAAGTAATTTTTAAAAATATGCATTTTTACAATCAATTGTTGGTTGGTCTTGTTGTACTCACGCATCAGACAGCTTGTGGATTCGTTTATTAAACATTAAATCTTATGTATTCAATTTTATTTTGTGGTTGACTTCTTATTGATTTTAATCTTTGTTTCAATTATGTAAAATATTTTATTTAATATTTATTTTAATAATTGAATGTCTTTCACCAGTCATTGTGAATTAGTCGAATACTTTTGAATTTTGTAGTGTGACTTAATTTATGACTCGACCCGATATTTAAAAAAAATTTTTCCAAAAAATGTGAAAAAATGAAAAAAAAAATCTAAGCTCTATGGCGGAAGTGAACACCAATATGCCTGAGCTCGTAGTCCACCACTAACCTTATGGGGGGTGCAGGGGGCTTCACCCTTGCGGTATAGACCAACTTGTTTATGAGTTATAAATTTTAAACATGTATGATTTATTTAATATATCTATTTAAATATTTCGTTAAAAAAAAATATGATTGGTACTTTAGCTCTGGCCAACTTAAAAAAAATGAAAACTGAAATTTTTTTTACCAAAAAATAGTAGTGCAAAATTTTTCACCAAAATTTTCCTTACCCACAATTTTTTCACCAAAAATCAAAACTCCCCCCGCTTCCACCAATATTCCCTCTTTGGCATCAGAAATTGCCTAAGTCCTTATTCTCTCCCTGCCGTATTCATCTTCTCTCTTCCTCTCTCTTCATTCTCCCTTCAAAATCAACCATGAGTGTTGAAGCTCAGCATTGGGACTCTTCAACCAGCGACAACAGCTAGCTTCACCGGCAGCAACAGGTAGCTTCACCAACTAGCTTCACCGGCAGCAGCAGCTAGCTTCACCGGCAGCAACTGTTCAAGCTTAGCATCGAGGCGATTCCATCGCAATCCAACCCTAATTCCACTACCAACTCCACCCTAATTCCATTGGTACGCCTCCATTTTGGCCCTTCTTTTTTAATTCCAGTCCTTTGTCTTAACTAATTCAGCCCTAATACAGAAGGACTCTATTGGTTATCCGGCGTCGCATCTTCATCAGCACTTGTGTGCCATTGTCCTTCGCCCCAATCCGAATCTCCTTGTCTCAATAATTTCCTTTCTCAGTGCCATCTTTGTTTCCCTCTTAAGGTAATTTGTCCTTTTTCTCCATTTTGTTTTCCGAGTTCCTTATTTTGACTTGTGCTATTCCTTTTTCTTCTTCAAGTACTAGTGCTTGTTGATTTTTACCACCACATTTTCAGTTTGTTCTGACATGGCTTTTTTTCTTAAACTTTTGGGCAGGTTATGCTATTTTTGCCCTCGGCTGAAGCTGATTTCTCCTCTGCTCTACAGTTCTGATGTTGTTCTTTTGGAAGTCATAGGTATTTGGTTGGTCTTCATTGCCCTTTTTGGTTTACTCTTCAGTGTGATAAGTTAGCTGCCTTCAATTTATTGGCATTGTTAACTTTCAAAATGAAATAAAAAACAGAGTAGGGTTGAATTGAATCTCCCCCATTTTCTTTAGCTGCGTTCTCTTATCTTACCTAGCTGTCTTCTTGTGTCGATTTCCCAAGAATTGATAGACATACGAAACTCTAATTCTTGTAAACAGCTGTATTGCTTGGACTCTGATCTAGCTCCAAAATCTTTCGCGTAACCAATAGGCTAGATGGTGGCAGACGGTTAATTGTCAAAAATAAGGCAAAATAATAATTGTGGAGGGTGCAGCAGCATGGTTGTACTTTTCATTTTGTGGTTGCTTTGACTGCTGCTGGGGTTGCTGGTGGTATCCAGTCATCTGCTTTATTTGGTGTACATATTAACTCTTGTGAGTGAGTGTCTGACTTCTTTTCATACTCTTTCTGTGTTTTGTACACTTTTCTTTTTCTTTACTAAAACTCCAAATTTCAAATGCTTGTCTCTGTATGCAATGTGAGTAATATTGGTGCTGTTACTACTATTATGTTCGTTGTCTTATTTGGTTCAGGAGAGAGAGAGAGAGAGAGAGAGAGAGAGAGAGAGAGAGGCTGAGGGATCCCTCCCTCCTGAGAGAAAGACTCCACTCTTTTTGAGTTTTTCTGAATTAGCACTCTTGTTTTTTTGTTCAACTTCTATCTTACATTATACCCATATGATTTTGGCTTTTCCTTTGTTTTCTTTTGCTCGAAAAGGATGTTTGAGGGATGATCTTGGCCTTGGGCAGGCATTTAAGGTCTCTGGTTGTTAGTACCTTTTGACTCTGATTCAATAATTTGGGCAATTGTAATCTAAGATATTTTTAAGCAAAAGTGTGAATAAATACGATGAGCCCGCCTGAGGCGATTTATTTCTCTATGTGATTTGCAATTTATTACATAAGACAGGATTTATCCTGTACGTAACTTCAGGTAACGGTTATGAGTTTTCTAATGACCAAAAGAAAGCATAAACAAATATGATGGGTTGATGCTCAAAATATGTCTCAGTTCAACTCTCATTCTGTGTGCAATTATAAAAGGTAAAATAGTGAACATGAGCTTTTGCTTAAAATAAGATTACTGGAGGGTACAAAATGAGTGAATGATTGTAAAGGGATAGGATCACCACTAGCTATATCTATGGTACACAATTGACCTACTTGTTTGTTGTATGACTTTTAGCGGGGTACTAGATACTATGAAGATACTATGAGCATATGTAGTATTGAGACTTGAGATCGTTAACGTGATATGGCGTGTCTGACGCGAAAGATTTTGTACCAGAGAACCATACGTCTAACTCTGATCTAATTCTTGTAAATTTCAGGTGCCATTTAACTCTGTTTTATACTTAGGTAACGTTGGAAGATATTAATGAAATGAAAATTGGGGAACATGGGCAATATAATAGTCTAATTTGGTCTACTCAGTGGAGTTTCTTCTACTGATTTACCTTTTATTATTGAAATGCTTACTCATATTATGATTTAATCCTTTTAGTTAAATCTAACGGTGTCAACACCTAATCCACCCCTTAAGCTTCCTAGTCCGTGGTGAAAAAAACATGAGCACTACTTTCAACAGTATAAAACTTGAGAAGGAAACCTTAACCATCATCATTAACTACATAGGTCATGATACCATAAATCTATTGAGAGTTATGTTGCTCCAAATGATAATACTCATATCACAGGTTAACGGAAACTTAGAAGGACGTGGCAAAAAAAAAGAAATTGCTGAACGGAAACTTAGATCCAAGGCCAGTCTTGCACCAGCATTTAACAGGGAGCAAGGAAGTACTATGACTCCTACAGAAAAGGTATTATGGAAGTGCTCAAGTTGTTTTCTTTTCTTTCGATATATAACAGTTCCTCGCTTTTTGTTTTATTCCTTTGTTCTACCAGCTTAAAAAATGGCAATAAAGACTCTTTAAAGAGTGAGTTAGTAATGGCTTTTCCTTAGAGTACAATAAACAAAATGTCCTCCAGCATTTCAGTCTTAATGTTATGGTGAAGTTACTAGTAATCTTGTCTTGTGGAAGCCATTCCATGGGTTAACGAACAACTGGCATTAATTCTAATAAAAAATTATTATGGCAGCTCTTGTTTTTATTTGGTGTATCTTTTAGACTTGTTTAGGAGGAGGGGAGTCTTACCCAATTTCGTGGGTGGCTCATCCCACTATTTTTGAGCAAATTTAAAGGGAGCTATTAGCCCACCTTGTTAGATGATCTTTATATGCATACTTGTAGTGTCAAAGATAGTTAGGCTCACTTCGTTACTCATGTGGCTAAACTCGATTTTATTGGTATGCCCAATTGTCCCCATCATTTGAGGGCAGATTAACTAAGGCCCACAAATTTTGTACAAATCAAACCTTCTATTGTTAAATTATTAATACTCTAGTGTATAAAGTTGGACCAAAACCAACCTAGTGAATTAAAAAACCAGTCACAATGGAGGTAAAAAGGAAATAACTTAGTTGTTGTATAAACTTGATGGGCTAATTTTGTCAAAAGTAAATTAGTTTTTCTTCTTCTTGTTCTTTCTTTTGAACTTAAAGGGACCAAATTGCTCCCTACCCAAAATGATGGGGGATTGTAATAGTAATATTTCCTATTTTTTAAAATAGAATTTTGATTCAAACTTAAATTCTAAAAGACATCTACTTTTACTAGGTAAATATGTGAACAACTCCCTAAATAAATTCTACATATATCAATGTCCTTGTTTTGCAGGCCCAACAAGCTGTTAATAGTACTAGTATTTTGGAATTTTAGCTTAGTTAAGAACATGTTAACGAGCTTTTTAGCTTGTTGCTTTTGTTTTTTATTTTGTTATTGGATTTTTACCTTTCATTTTCATTTTCTCATTCTTCTTTGTTGATGTTCTTGACAAATTCAAATTTAAATTCTGAAAGACATCTACTTTCACTAGGTGAATATGTGAACAACTCCCTAAAGAAATTCTACATATATCAATGGCCCTATTTTGCAAGCCCAACAAGCTGTTAATAGTACTAATCTTTTGGAATTTTAGCTTAGTTAAGACTATATTAGCAAATTTTGTAGCTTGTTGCTTTTGTTTTTTTTAATTTATTATTGCATCTTTACCTTTCATTTTCATTTGTTCCTTCTTCTTTGTTGATGTTCTTGACGAATACAATTGGTCCTTTGTTGACCTGATTGGGTTCTAGGCTTATATGTGCATGACTGTGCCACATAGTGACTCATAAAGCTCCACCGGACTCATCAAGCTCCTCGCGACTCTCTATTCCCCTTTGCCTAAGCTCCACCTCCAACTCCAACCCTAGGTACCTTATTTGCGTCTCTTTCTTTCGATGTAATTTTGTTATTTTTGTTTGAAGAAGCCTCAATTTTGTTTTTGTCGTGTTTACATGAAAAGAGAAGATGGGAGGGGAATCTTTTTTTTTTAATTTATTTTGTGTGAAAGAAGTAAGCTTATATATGGTTATAACGCTGCATTTGCTACTTGTTGATTATCATTTCTACATCAAGTGCTTTGTGTATTCATAATAACACGAGTATAATTTATGTATCATAGGTACCTTAGATGCGTCTCTTTCTTTGGATGTAATTTTGTTACTTTTGTTTGAAAAAGCCACAATTTTATTTATGTTGTTTTTACATGAAAATAGATGATGGGAGAGGAATCTTTTTATTATTATTATTTTTTTTGGTGAAAGAAGTGAGCTTATATATGGTTATAATGCTGCGTTTGCTACTTGTTGATTATCATTTTACATTAAGTGCTTTGTGTATTCATAATAACAAGAGTATAATTTTATGTATCTTAGGTAAAAGGCTGGAATAACATGGATAAAAGTTGGATGCAAATTAAAGATCACCTAAACATCAAGTATTTAGATGGTGTTAAGGAATTTATCAAATTTGCTTATTTAGGCAAGGATCCAAATTGTAGACTTCCATGTCCTTGTAAACAATGCAACAACTTTGATTCACAAACTATGGAGGTTATGGACGAACATGTTAGTTGTAAAGGAATAGTTGAAAGTTATACTAGGTGGATTTATCATGGTGAGAGTTTAGATGACTCCGATGGTGATGAGAATGATGAAACAAATATTGATGATAAAAGTAGTGACTGTGATAATATAGAAGAAATGTTGAATGATGTTGGAGTTGCTAACTTTGGTGAGAATTGGAGGAGTTCAGGAGAATGTGGTAGAGATGATTGCCATAAGCCTGAAGGTGAAGCAAGTAGGTTTCTTAGACTGTTATCTGAAGCTGAACAAAACCTTTATCCAGGCTGTGAGCGTTATTCAAAGCTCTCTTTCATTGTCCATATTCTCCATTTGAAAACAATGAATCAGTGGACTTGCAAATCCGTTGATATGTTGCTAAAATTTCTCAGTGAAGTGTTTCCTATGGCATCAATTCCTAATTCGTACTATGATGCTAAAAATTTCATTAGAGACTTAGGTCTCAAGTGTGAAAAAATACATGTTTGTGAAAATGATTGTGCACTCTATTGGAAAGAAAATGCTTGCTTGGATCATTGTCCAAACGAAAATTGTAAAGCACCTAGATATAAGTCTCTTGGATAAAAAATTCCTAAAAAGGTGATGCGGTATTTTCCATTGAAGCCGAGGTTGCAACGATTGTTTGTTAATAAGGAGGTTGCGCAGGATATGAGGTGGCATAAGGATAGACGAGTGGATGATGAGAACACTATGGGCCACCCAGCTGATTCAATAGCTTGGAAGGAATTTGACAAAATTCATGATTCTTTTTCTGCTGATCCACGAAATGTGAGATTGGGACTTGCAAGTGATGGTTTTAATCCATTTGGAAATATGAGTAATACATATAGCATATGGCCTGTGATACTTGTTCCTTATAATTTTCCACCATGGAAATGTTTGAAAGATCCATTTTTCCTGCTGTCAATGATTATTCCTGGTCCTAAATGCCCTGGAAATGATATTGATATTTTTTTGCGACCTCTAATTGATGAGTTGAATGAGTTATGGTATTCAGGTGTTGAGACATATGACGCTTCGATTGGAGAGATGTTCCTTTTACGTGCTGCCCTTCTTTGGACGATTAATGATTTTCCAGCTTATGGCTATTTGTCAGGCTGGAGTACAAAGGGTTATGACGCATGTCCTACTTGTTTACATGACACAAGTAGTGTTTATTTAAAATATGGAAATAAGTGTTGTTACATGGGACATCGTCGATTTTTACCTCCTGATCATAAATGGCGAAGAGAAAAGAAGGCTTTTAATGGTGAAAGAGATCTTAGACAGCCTGTTCAAATTTTGTCTGGCGAAGAAATATTGCAGCAACTTTATGGTGTTGAACAGGTTGAGTTTGGAAAGGCACCTAATGTGCTTAAACAAAAGAAAAGAAAACGTAGGGAGAGGAATATAAATTGGTCCAAGAGAAGCATATTTTTTGAACTGCCATATTGGAGTACGAACAGAATGCGACACAACTTAGATGTCATGCATGTTGTGAAGAATGTGGCTGAAAGTCTATTGGCAACATTAATGAGCACTGGTGAGAAAAACAAGGACACTTTCAATGCTAGGAGAGACTTGAAAGAAATGGGTATAAAAGAAGATTTGCATCTCCAACAGGATGGTGATTCATACATAATGCCAGCTGCATGCTACACTTTATCACGTGAGGAGAAGCAAAAAATGTGTCAGTTTTTAAGCTCAATCAAATTTCCAGATGGATTTGCCTCCAATATATCTAGATGTGTTAAGACATCTCAAAGTCAAATTTCAGGCATGAAGAGTCATGATTATCATGTATTTTTACAACGATTACTTCCACTAGCATTGCGAGGAATGTTGCCAAAGGAAGTTTCGCAAACATTAGTGGAGCTCAGCAATTTTTTTAGAAAAATTTGCTGCAAAACTCTACATTTGGATGAGCTGGAAATACAAGAGAGGAATATTGCTTTAATACTATGCAAGCTTGAAAAAATATTTCCTCCTTCTTTTTTTGACATAATGGTCCACTTAATGGTCCATTTACCTGCTGAAGCAAAAATTGCTGGTCCAGTACAATACCGCTGGATGTTTCCATTTGAGAGGTAAAAAAAATATCTTTGTTTTGTAAATAATTGGTTGATGTTATTAGACAAATTATAAGATACAATATTCTTGACTTAACTTTTGAACCCAGGAAAATGGGGCAATACAAACGATATGTGCGCAATAGGGCTCGACCAGAAGGGTGCATCGCAGAGCGTTACTTGGATGATGAATGTCTGACATTCATTTCTAGGTACTTGCAAAATGTTCCAACAAAGTTTAATCATATGGAACGAAATGCAGAGAGGGTTGAAGCCTCTGGGGAGTTATCTGTTTTTTCAAGTATTGCCCGACCTTTTGGGGCAACAATGTTTGGTTCTTTGGATGATGCTGAATTGAGAATGATTCACTTATACATCTTAAAAAATTGCGAAGAGATAGACGAGTACATAAGGTAGGCGACCTTTATATGTTGACGTTTTCGAAGTTTTAATTTTGTTACCTTTATATCCATTAATTATAAGGTACCTGGATTGAACTAATACTGTTTGTATAGGGAACATGAGGAAATTTTGCAAATGCAAAATTTACCCAATGTCAAACAGCTACAAGATTTAGAATTTCCGAAATGGTTTAACACACGTGTAAGTATATAATAAGCACAACTTCATTTTGTTAATCCTCGTAAAACTTGTAATATGGTTAAAAAATTACTAGTTGATTGTTATTTGACTTAGGTTTCTCAATTGCATGCACTTGGGGAATGCCATGAAGAACTCTTGTCATTGGCTAAAGGACCTGATGCTCGAGTCAACAGATACCCTGGTTGTAATGTTAACGGGTATAGGTTCCACACCAAAGATCGTGAGAAAGAAAGAAAAACGCAAAATAGTGGCGTTATGGTTAAGGGGGAGCATGATAATGGAGAAATAAATTTTTATGGTGTACTCACTGATATCCTAGAGGTGGAATATCCACTTAGTCAAAATCGTGTGGTATTATTCAAATGTGACTGGTTTGATTTAAGAAATAATTCAGGAATCAAGTTTGACAAGCAGTGGAACATCACTAGCGTTAATATGTCAAAGAAATGGTACACCGACCAACCATATATATTGGCATCCCAAGCTGAACAGGTTTTTTATCTTAAGGATATGAAACTTGGTGGTCATTGGCATATCGTAGACATAGTCAGTCCTCGTGGATCATATGATGTGCCTGAGAAAAGTGAAGATGATTTGGTTGGTGATGATGAGGCTTATCAAGAAAATGATGTTGAAGATTTCATTGGTGTGCAACAAAATGATGAATTGCAGTCTTTAAGACGAGGGGATGCATTAGCAGATGAGAGGATTGAAGTTAATAATTTAATTCCCAAAGATGCGAGTAGAAGTGCACAAGAAATAGATGACAATTTCATTGATGACGAAGACATTGAGCAGTTTTCTAGTACTGAAGATGAAGATGAACATATAATTGAAAGTGATGACTATGATTCTAATTGAACATGTGTTACAAAAACACCATTTACAATGAAGATTTCTTTTCTGCATAGTTGCTGGTTTGTCTCTCTTTCTTGCACAAATTGGTGTCACTTATTAATTTTCAATGTTCTACCTCTTGCAAAGTGTCAATCCATGATGTTCACTATGCATAAAATAGGAAATTTTGGTTGTTTATGAGAGGAATATTGAAATGGCTAGTGTATTTTTTTTCTAGTTAAACTGCCTTTTTAATGTTGTACATCTTGCAAAGTGGCAATCCATGACATATAAATACCATAAAACATGAAATTTAGTACTTCTATTATACCATTAATATTTAGCCATATGAATAATATTTTTGCTTCTTGTTCTAATTGCAGATGGCTGGGCCTGGGAAAAAAAGCCATGCCCCTACGCGATTAGGCAGCGGTGCAAACACATCAGGTCCACAACAATGTAGATCTAATGCAGCTGATCAGGTATTGCAAAAAAGGTTTCAATATATTTTTTTCTTATTTGAAAATACATATCTCTCATGGATATTTGTTTTTGTTGTTAATAGCAAGCTGGTGCAACAAAAGATAATTTACCGATCAGGGCAAGCAGTAGAGTAGGACCCTCATCTGAACGTGAAGCGACAGCAGTGTCACTTCAATCAAAATTTAATTTAGCTAGTCAGGTATCGAGAATAGAGTTAAAGGTTATGTGATTTTCATATGAACATATAGACTTAGAGTAATAGTATTCATATACATTGTCATTGTTGTAGGTTGGTGCATCAACTACTGGTGTAGGATCTGGATCTAGTTTGGGACGAAAAAGAACAATTCAACTACGTCTATTTGCGGAAAATGAGGTTGGTGCTATCTCTTTAGAATAAGACTCATTATCACCACTAAGAAAACTTAAATTATGACCAATTCAATATCACAAATTCTATCAATCTTTTAATCTTGTTTCCAAAAATGTGAAAGTTGTTGATTTCAATAAACACGGCTTATGAGTGTCCATACATGCTTTACGAGTGTCTTTATATTTTTAACGATATTCTCTTGATACATGCAAGTGTCATGGACAGATTTTTAAAGTGTCATGACTAGACTTTTCAACTACTAAAAATATGTAGAGTTTGTGGTCCACATTCTTTATCCTTGACTTCTTCCAGCCACAAATTAAGCATTAGAACTCATGTGCACTTCATTAGCTTTCATAAGATTTATATGAAAGTTCCTACGGATTTTGAGTTGTTAAGAGCAACAAAAACATAAGGAAGGAGAAGCTTAAGCTGTCAAAACTGTTTTTGGCAAAAAATTCAGTTATTTTAAGTCAAAAAAAGATAGTAGTTTAGCCAAGATTCTGATTGTATAAATATATCTATGTTCTAATTTATGTTTTTAATCTAAATTTGGCTTTGGATAATAGGAACCAAATTCAAGTACTGATGGAGCCACTACAAGAGCAGACGGGAACGGACAAATATCACCCACGAGTGTTGAAGTTCAAGCTAACATCAATCCTACTTCACAACATGACGGATCTGACCCTTACATATCGTGTGGTAGCAATAGCAACGAAGGGATTGAAGGCATTCAAAATGAAAATAGTGAAAGTTAATAAACTTTCTTTCACTACTTTATTACATCTTTAAGAACTCTAATTCTAAGTCCATTAACCAAAATTTACATCTTATTTTGTTTAGGCATCAAAAGATTGAAGCGGGGAAGAGGACCTACTCGCAACATTGCACTTGTTAAGAAGAAAAATGTTGGAAACAAAGTCAAAGTTCATGTCTCAAAGACAAGTGGTAGATTGATTGGAGAAGGTGCACAGGAGTATATTTCTGAGGCATCATGTGTGATTCGGCACTTTGGCAAGTGGCAAGTCCCAAAATGGGCAAAGCTTTCACAAAGTGACCGAGATGCAATATTGAGAATGACCAATGTAAGTTAATTCCTCTTGGTAAATGAAATATTTTAATTTTTTGCTTAATCTAGTTTATTCCCTCAAATGCAGAATGGTTTTATTCATGAGGAAGGCGACCATGTTGAACAAGCATTGCTTAAGCAACTCAATGTTCAGTATCGAAACAGGCGGCACACTTTTCACAAGTTATTCAAAAGTTTCAAGACAAAAGAAGAAGCTCTTTCAAATTGCCCTCCACAAATGGAAAAAGATGATTGGGTTTATCTCTGCAATTACTTTTGTAGTGAAGAATTTCAGGTAGGCAAATATTTCGCACAATTTATCTTTATTCATATCTATTTTGCTCTTTGACCAAGAAGCTTACATTTGCTAAGTGTAGGCCATAAGTAGACGGAATGCCATTAATAGATCAAAGCAAAAATCAGCTCACACCGGTGGAACTAAATCATTTTTACGTCACAAGGCTGAACGGGTAAAGTATTACATATTTTTATTTTATGCTACAATATCGTGTTTCTAACTTCTTTTATGTAATAGGAAGCAAAAGAAGGGCGTAAAGTTGGAACCTATTGAGCTATATGACATGACTCATTTCAGTAGGAAAAAAAATGCTATGATTGATGAGCTATCGGCAAGTAACTCAGTGAGTTCCAATACACTTGTATTTACACAACTTTTGCAATATTCAAATGGGTAATAACTCACATTATATAACTAACAAGATGATACTTGTTGGACTTGCAGATTAAGTTGAAGGAGCAGTTGGCTGAATCTCAGAAAATGGCACGGATAGAACAGAGGAGGATATATGCATTGAAGTAATTGGGCACATACCTGGACATGTACGTGGTCGTGGTGTCTCGAGGACAGCAATGATGGTAGAGCAACTTGCCGAGATTGAAACCCTCAAAACACGAGCAGAACAAGCTGAGAAAAGAGCTAGTGATTTGGAAACACAAGTTCAAGCACAACAAAAGGTGATGGACACGGCTTGAGACCCAACAAAGGCATACAAACAGTGTCCTTGATGCATTAACCACAAAGTTTGGATTGCAGTTGCCAAGCAATGAGAATGCATCTTCGAGTTGGTAAGTAGTATTTGGAAAATTATTTGACTGAATGTGGGCCTTTTTGGAACCAAAAGAAGGTGGACCTAAATCTAGAAATGACACTTCAATAATAATAGATAACTGCATTGTGCTGGATCTGCATACCCAACTGCTTTTTTTTTGTGTTCTTGAACTAAAAATGAAAAGAAGCCTTGGAATTAATGAATGAAACTTTACCCCTATCTATTTTTTTAAATAAAGTATGAACTTGCTCACTTTAGATAATGGTATTGGTGCTGTAGCTTAGTTAAATTATGGCTGTCAGTTTTGTCAAAAGAAGTGAAAAGACCAGTGCTCTATCAAGTGCTCAA